>OZ022514.1:67718523-67723523 GCA_963989385.1 Ctena decussata | reverse complement strand
TATCTATTTCAATCTCTCTCTCTCTCTAACTTTCTATCTATCGATCTACTTATCTACTTATCTATCTATCTTTCTATCTATGTATCTATCTATCCATCCATTCATCCATACATCCTTCGATCTCTCTATCTATCTATCCAAGCAACGATAAAATATTTATTCCATCATGGAAAATATGCTTTTTAATTCAAAATCTAAACCCAGCCTATCTATCTATCTATCTATCTATCAATCTCTCTCTCCCTTACTGTCTCTCGCTTTCTATCTCTCTCTCTCTTTCTCTCTCTCTTTATCTATCTATCTATCTATCTATCTATCTATCTATCTATCTATCTATCTATCTATCTATCTATCTATCTATCTATCTATCCTTCCTTCCAACCAACGATAAAATCTATATTCCATTATGGAAAATATGTGTATTCAGTCGAAATCTAAAGCCAGTCTCGCTACGTATCTATCTATCTATCTATCCATCAATCTATCTATCTACCCAACGATCAAATAAATACATGTTCATTTACGGAAAATACGTGTATTAAGTCGAAAAAAAATATATTCCAATACGGAAAATATGTGTATTAGATCGAAATAAAAAGAACAATCTATCTATCTATCTATCTATCTATCTATCTATCTATCTATCTATCTATCTATCTATCTATCTATCAATCTATCTATCTATCTACCTATCTATCTATCTATGTAGCTCTGTATCTCTCTATGTATCTATGTATCTATCTATTTATCTATCTACCAATCTTTCTATCCGTCCATCCATCAATCGATCAAATATATATATTCCATTAAGGAAAATATGTGTATTAGGTCGAAATCTAAACCCAGCCTATCTCTCTATGTATCTATGTATCTATCTAAATATCCACCGATCACATATATATTCCATTATGGAACATATGTGTATTTAGTCGAACAAATATATATTCCATTAAAGAAAATATGTGTATTAATTCGAAATCTGAAAAAATCTATCTATCTATCTATCTATCTATCTATCTATCTATCTATCTATCTATCTATCTATCCAATCAACGATGAAATATATATTCCATTATGGAAAATATGTGTATTTAGTTGAAATAAAAACCCAGTCTATATATCTATCTATCTATCTATCTATCTATCTATCTATCCATCGATCAAATATGTATTCCAAATCGGAAAATATTTGTATTAAGTAGAAATCTATACCCAGCCTATCTATCGATCTATCTATCTTTCTATCTATCTTTCAATATATCGATCTATCTATCTATCTATCTATCTATCTATCTATCTATCTATCTATCTATCTATCTATCTATCTATCTATATATCTATCTATCCAACGATCAAATATATATTCCATTACGAGAAATATGTGTATTAAGTCGAAATCTAAAACCATGCTATTTATCTATCTATCTATCTATCTATCTATCTATCTATCTATCTATCTATCTATCTATCTATCTATCTCTCTATCTATCTATCTATCTTTCTATCTATCTATCTATCTATCTATCTATCTATCTATCTATCTATCTATCTATCTATCCAACGATCAAATATATATTCCATTACGAGAAATATGTGTATTAAGTCGAAATCTAAAACCATGCTATTTATCTATCTATCTATCTATCTATCTATCTATCTATCTATCTATCTATCTATCTATCTATCTATCTATCTCTCTATCTATCTATCTTTCTATCTATCTATCTATCTATCTATCTATCTATCTATCTATCTATCTTTCTTATCTATCTATCTATCTATCTATCTATCTATCTATCTATCTATCTATCTATCTATCTATCTATCTATCTATCCACCAACGATCAAATTTATATTCCATTATGGAAAAATATGTGTATTAAGTCGAAATCTAAACTAAGTCTATCTATCTGTCTATTATTTTATCTGTCTTTCCATCCATCCATCCATCCATCCATCCATCCTTCGATCAATCTATCTATCTATCTATTTATTTATTTATCTATCCAACCAACGATAAAATATATATTCCATTATTGAAAAAATGTGTATTAGATAAAAATCTAAACCCAGCATATCTATCTATCTATCTATCTATCTATCTATCTATCTATCTATCTATCTATCTATCTATCTATCTCTCTCTCTCTGTCTCTCTCTCTCTATCTATTGATCTGTCTATCTTTCTATATAGCTATGTAACCATCTATCCATCCATCCAACCAACGATAAAATATATATTCCATTTTGGAAAATACGTGTATTTAGTTGAAATAAAAACCCAGTCGATCTATCTATCTATCTATCTATCTATCTATCTATCTATCTATCTATCTATCAATCTATCTATCTATCCAACGATCAATTATATATATTCCATTATTGAAAATATGTATATTAAGTCGAAATCTAAACCAAGTCTATCTATCTATCTATCTATCTATCTATCTATCTATCTATCTATCTATCTATCTATCTACCTATCTATCTATCTATCTATCCAACCAACGGTAAAATATATATTCCATTATGGAAAATATGTGTATTTAATAAAAATCTAAACCCAGCATATCTATCTATCTATCTATCTATCTATCTATCTTTCTATCTATCTATCTATCTATCTATCTATCTATCTATCTATTTATCTATCTATCTATCTCTGTCTTTCTCTCTGTCTATCTCTCTCTCTATCCATTTATCTATCTATCTTTCTAACTATCTATCCATCCATCCATCCAACCAACGATAAAATATAAATTCCATTATGGCAAATATGTGTATTTAGTTGAAATAAAAACCCAGTCTATCTATCTATCTATCTATCTATCTATCTATCTATCTATCTATCCACCAATGATCAAATATATATGCAATTATGGAAAGTATGTGTATTAAGTCGAATTCTAAACCTAGTATATCCATGTATCTACGTATCTATCTATCTATCTATCTATCTATCTATCTATCTATCTATCTATCTATCTATCTATCTATTTCAATCTCTCTCTAACTTTCTATCTATCGATCTACTTATCTACTTATCTATCTATCTTTCTATCTATGTATCTATCTATCCATCCATCCATACATACATCCTTCGATCAATCTATCTCTCTATCTATCTATCCAAGCAACGATAAAATATTTATTCCATCATGGAAAATATGCTTTTTAATTCAAAATCTAAACCCAGCCTATCTATCTATCTATCTATCTATCTATCAATCTCTCTCTCCCTTACTCTCTCTCGCTTTCTATCTCTCTCTCTCTTTCTCTCTCTCTTTATCTATCTATCTATCTATCTATCTATCTATCTATCTATCTATCTATCTATCTATCTATCTATCTATCTATCTATCCTTCCTTCCAACCAACGATAAAATCTATATTCCATTATGGAAAATATGTGTATTCAGTCGAAATCTAAAGCCAGTCTCGCTACGTATCTATCTATCTATCTATCCATCAATCTATCTATCTACCCAACGATCAAATAAATACATGTTCATTTACGGAAAATACGTGTATTAAGTCGAAAAAAAATATATTCCAATACGGAAAATATGTGTATTAGATCGAAATAAAAAGAACAATCTATCTATCTATCTATCTATCTATCTATCTATCTATCTATCTATCTATCTATCTATCTATCAATCTATCTATCTATCTACCTATCTATCTATCTATGTAGCTCTGTATCTCTCTATGTATCTATGTATCTATCTATTTATCTATCTACCAATCTTTCTATCCGTCCATCCATCAATCGATCAAATATATATATTCCATTAAGGAAAATATGTGTATTAGGTCGAAATCTAAACCCAGCCTATCTCTCTATGTATCTATGTATCTATCTAAATATCCACCGATCACATATATATTCCATTATGGAACATATGTGTATTTAGTCGAACAAATATATATTCCATTAAAGAAAATATGTGTATTAATTCGAAATCTGAAAAAATCTATCTATCTATCTATCTATCTATCTATCTATCTATCTATCTATCTATCTATCCAATCAACGATGAAATATATATTCCATTATGGAAAATATGTGTATTTAGTTGAAATAAAAACCCAGTCTATATATCTATCTATCTATCTATCTATCTATCTATCTATCCATCGATCAAATATGTATTCCAAATCGGAAAATATTTGTATTAAGTAGAAATCTATACCCAGCCTATCTATCGATCTATCTATCTTTCTATCTATCTTTCAATATATCGATCTATCTATCTATCTATCTATCTATCTATCTATCTATCTATCTATCTATCTATCTATCTATCTATTTATATATATCTATCTATCCAACGATCAAATATATATTCCATTACGAGAAATATGTGTATTAAGTCGAAATCTAAAACCATGCTATTTATCTATCTATCTATCTATCTATCTATCTATCTATCTATCTATCTATCTATCTCTCTATCTATCTATCTATCTTTCTATCTATCTATCTATCTATCTATCTATCTATCTATCTATCTATCTATCTATCTATCTATCCAACGATCAAATATATATTCCATTACGAGAAATATGTGTATTAAGTCGAAATCTAAAACCATGCTATTTATCTATCTATCTATCTATCTATCTATCTATCTATCTATCTATCTATCTATCTATCTATCTATCTATCTATCTATCTCTCTATCTATCTATCTTTCTATCTATCTATCTATCTATCTATCTATCTATCTATCTATCTATCTTTCTTATCTATCTATCTATCTATCTATCTATCTATCTATCTATCTATCTATCTATCTATCTATCTATCTATCTATCTATCCACCAACGATCAAATTTATATTCCATTATGGAAAAATATGTGTATTAAGTCGAAATCTAAACTAAGTCTATCTATCTGTCTATTATTTTATCTGTCTTTCCATCCATCCATCCATCCATCCATCCATCCTTCGATCAATCTATCTATCTATCTATTTATTTATTTATCTATCCAA
>OZ022514.1:67633523-67701023 GCA_963989385.1 Ctena decussata | reverse complement strand
ATAACATCAGTGCAACAATCAAGGAACTTCATAGTTACAACGGAGAAACATATGATTCTTATCATATATTTTATGTTTTTGTGCCCTGGTGGGCCTTAACGCTGTAACATTGTAACATTGGATTTGTGGAGTGGGCCTATCAAGAAAGCGCTGTAACTCTTGTAACATCAGTGTAACAATCAAGGAACTTCACAGTTACAACTGAGAAAAATAAAATTCTTATCATATATCTTATGTTTTTAGTGCTCTGATGGACTGTAACGCTGTAACATTGTAACATTGGATTTGTGGTGTGGGTCTATCGAGAAAGCACTGTAACACTTGTAACATCAGTGTAACAATCAAGGAACTTCACTGTTACAACTGAGAAACATAACATTCTTATCATACATTTTACCTTTTTTAGTGCCCTGATGGGCTGTAAGCTGTAACATGGTAACATTTGATTTGTGGAGTGGGCCTATCGAGAAAGCGCTGTAACCCTTGTAACATCAGTGTAACAATCAAGGAACTTCACAGGTACAACTGAGAAACATAAAATTTTTATCATACATTTTACCTTTTTAGTGCCCTGATGGGCTGTAACGCTGTAACATTGTAACATTGGATTTGTGGAGTAGGCCTATCGAGAAAGCGCTGTAACACTTGTAACATCAGTGTAACAATCAAGGAACTTCACAGTTACAACGGAGAAACATACAATTCTTATAATATATTTTACCTTTTTAGTGCTTTGAAGAGGTGAAACGCTGTAACATTGTAACATTGAATTTGTGGAGTGTGCCTATCGAGAAAGCGCTTAAACTCTTGTAACATCAGTGTGACAATCAAAGAACTTCACTGTTACAACTGAGAAACATAAAATTCTTATCATACATTTTACCTTTTTTAGTGCCCTGATGGGCTGTAAGCTGTAACATGGTAACATTTGATTTGTGGAGTGGGCCTATCGAGAAAGCGCTGTAACCCTTGTAACATCAGTGTAACAATCAAGGAACTTCACTGTTACAACTGAGAAACATAAAATTTTTATCATACATTTTACCTTTTTAGTGCCCTGATGGGCTGTAACGCTGTAACATTGTAACATTGGATTTGTGGAGTGGGCCTATCGAGAAAGCGCTGTAACACTTGTAACATTAGTGTAACAATCAAGGAACTTCACCGTTACAACGGAGAAACATACAATTCTTATAATATATTTTACCTTTTTAGTGCTTTGAAGAGGTTAAACGCTGTAACATTGTAACATTGAATTTGTGGAGTGTGCCTATCGAGAAAGCGCTTAAACTCTTGTAACATCAGTGTGACAATCAAGGAACTTCACTGTTACAACTGAGAAACATAAAATTCTTTCCCTATCATTTTTACCTTTTTAGTGCCCTGATGGGCTGTAACGCTGTAACATTGGATTTGTGGAGTTGGCCTATCAAGAAAGCACTGTAACTCTTGTAACATCAGTGTAACAATCAAGGAACTTCACAGTTACAACTGAGACACATAAAATTCTTATCATATATTTTATGTTTTTAGTGCCCTGATGGGCTGTAACGCTGTAACATTGTAACATTGGATTTGTGGAGGGCACCCATTGAGAGTGCGCTGTAACTCTTGTAACATTAGTGTAACAATCAAGGAACTTCACAGTTACAACTGAGACATAGCATTCTTATCATACATTTTATGTTTTAGTGCCCTGATTGGCTGTAACGCTGTAGCATTGTAACATTGGATTTGTGGAGTGGGCCTATCGAGAAAGCGCAGTAACTCTTGTAGCATCAGTGTAACAATGGAGGAACTTCGCAGTGACAACTGAGAAACAAATAATACTTATCATATATTTTTTTGTTTTAGTGCTCCTTTGGGCTGTAACGCTGTAACATTGTAACATTGGGTTTGTGGAGGAGGCCTATCGAAAAAGCGCTGTAAATCTTGTAACATCAGCGTGACTATCAAGGAACTTCACAGTTACAACTGAGAAACATAAAATTCTTATCATATATTTTATGTTTTTAGTGCTCTGATGGGCTGTAACGCTGTTACATTGTAACATTGGATTTGTGGAGTGGGTCTATCGAGAAAGCGCTGTAACTCTTGTAACATCAGTGTAACAATCAAGGAACTTCACTGTTACAACTGAGAAACATAAAATTCTTATCATACATTTTACCGTTTTAGTGCCCTGATGGACTGTAACGCTGTAACATTGTAACATTGGATTTGTGGAGTGGGCCTATCGAGAAAGCGCTGTAATTCTTGTAACATCAGTGTAACAATCAAGGAACTTCAGAGTTACAACTCAGAAACATATAATTCTTATCATATATTTTTATGTTTTTAGTGCTCTGATGGGCTGTAACGCTGTAACATTGTAAGATTGGATTTGTGGAGTGGGCCTATCGAGAAAGCGCTGTAACCCTTGTAACATCAGTGTAACAATCAAGGAACTTCACTGTTACAACGGAGAAACATAAAATTCTTATCATACATTTAAACTTTTTAGTGCCCTGACGGGCTGTAACGCTGTAACATTGTAACATTGGATTTTTGGAGTGGGCCTATCGAGAAAGCGTTGTAACTCTTGTAACATCAGTGTAACAATCAAGGAACTTCACAGTTACAACGGAGAAACATAAAATTCTTCTCATATATTTTATGTTTTTTGTGCGTTGATGATTTGTAACGCTGTAACATTGTAACATTGAATTTGTGGAGTGGGCCTATCGTGAAAGCGCTGTAACTATTGTAACATCAGTGTAACAATCAAGGAACTTTACTGTTACAACTGAGAAACATAAAATTCTTTCCCTATAACTTTTACCTTTTTAGTGTCCTGATGGACTGTAACGCTGTAACATTGTAACATTGGATTTGTGGAGGAGGCCTATCAAGAAAGCGCTGTAACTCTTGTAACATCAGTGTAACAATCAAGGAACTTCACAGTTACAACTGAGACACATAAAATTCTTATCATACACTTTTTGTTTTTAGTGCCCTGATGGGCTGTAACTCTGTAACATTGTAACATTGGATTTGTGGAGGGCACCCATTGAGAATACGCTGTAACTCTTGAAACATCAGTGTAACAATCATGGAACTTCACAGTTACAACTGAGACATAACATATTTATCATACATTTTATGTTTTAGTGCCCTGATGGGCTGTAACGCTGTAACATTGTAACATTGGATTTGTGGAGTTGGCCTATCGAGAAAGCGCAGTAACTCTTGTAACATCAGTGTAACAATCAAGGAACTTCACAGGTACAACTGAGAAACATAAAATTCTTTCCCTATAATTTTTACCTTTTTAGTGCCCTGATGGGCTGTAACGCTGTAACATTGTAACATTGGATTTGTGGAGGGGGCCTATCGAGAAAGCGCTGTAACTCTTGTAACATCAGTGTAACAATCAAGGAACGTCACAGTTACAACTCAGAAACATAAAATTCTTTCCCTATAATTTTTACCTTTTTAGTGCCCTGATGGGCTGTAACGCTGTAACATTGTAACATAGGATTTGTGGAGGGGGCTATCGAGAAAGCGCTGTAACTCTTGTAACATTAGTGTAACAATCAAGGAACTTCACAGTAACAACGGAGAAACATAACATTATTATCATACATTTTACCGTTTTAGTGCCCTGATGGACTGTAACGCTGTAACATTGTAACATTGGATTTGTGGAGTGGGCCTATCGAGAAAGCGCTGTAATTCTTGTAACATCAGTGTAACAATCAAGGAACTTCAGAGTTACAACTCAGAAACATATAATTCTTATCATATATTTTTATGTTTTTAGTGCTCTGATGGGCTGTAACGCTGTAACATTGTAAGATTGGATTTGTGGAGTGGGCCTATCGAGAAAGCGCTGTAACCCTTGTAACATCAGTGTAACAATCAAGGAACTTCACTGTTACAACGGAGAAACATAAAATTCTTATCATACATTTAAACTTTTTAGTGCCCTGACGGGCTGTAACGCTGTAACATTGTAACATTGGATTTTTGGAGTGGGCCTATCGAGAAAGCGTTGTAACTCTTGTAACATCAGTGTAACAATCAAGGAACTTCACAGTTACAACGGAGAAACATAAAATTCTTCTCATATATTTTATGTTTTTAGTGCTTTGATGAGCTGTAACGCTGTAACATTGTAACATTGAATTTGTGGAGTGGGCCTATCGTGAAAGCGCTGTAACTATTGTAACATCAGTGTAACAATCAAGGAACTTTACTGTTACAACTGAGAAACATAAAATTCTTTCCCTATAACTTTTACCTTTTTAGTGTCCTGATGGACTGTAACGCTGTAACATTGTAACATTGGATTTGTGGAGGAGGCCTATCAAGAAAGCGCTGTAACTCTTGTAACATCAGTGTAACAATCAAGGAACTTCACAGTTACAACTGAGACACATAAAATTCTTATCATACACTTTTTGTTTTTAGTGCCCTGATGGGCTGTAACTCTGTAACATTGTAACATTGGATTTGTGGAGGGCACCCATTGAGAATACGCTGTAACTCTTGAAACATCAGTGTAACAATCATGGAACTTCACAGTTACAACTGAGACATAACATTCTTATCATACATTTTATGTTTTAGTGCCCTGATGGGCTGTAACGCTGTAACATTGTAACATTGGATTTGTGGAGTTGGCCTATCGAGAAAGCGCAGTAACTCTTGTAACATCAGTGTAACAATCAAGGAACTTCACAGGTACAACTGAGAAACATAAAATTCTTTCCCTATAATTTTTACCTTTTTAGTGCCCTGATGGGCTGTAACGCTGTAACATTGTAACATTGGATTTGTGGAGGGGGCCTATCGAGAAAGCGCTGTAACTCTTGTAACATCAGTGTAACAATCAAGGAACGTCACAGTTACAACTCAGAAACATACAATTCTTTCCCTATAATTTTTACCTTTTTAGTGCCCTGATGGGCTGTAACGCTGTAACATTGTAACATAGGATTTGTGGAGGGGGCTATCGAGAAAGCGCTGTAACTCTTGTAACATTAGTGTAACAATCAAGGAACTTCACAGTAACAACGGAGAAACATAACATTATTATCATACATTTTATGTTTTTCGTGCACTGATGGGTTGTAATGCTGTAACATTGTAACATTGGATTTTTGGAGTAGGCCTATCGAGAAAGCGCTGTAACTCTTGTAACATCAGTGTAACAATCAAGGAACATCGTAGTTACAACTGAGAAACATATAATTCTTGTCATATATTATATGTTTTTATAACTCTGTTGGGCTGTAAAGGTGTAACATTGTAACATATGATTTGTGGAGTGGGCCTATCGAGAAAGCGCCGTTACTCTTGTAACATCAGTGTAACAATTACAGTTACAACTGAGAAACATATGTCTTATCATATATTTTTTGTTTTAGTGCTCTGTTGGGCTGTGACGCTGTAACATTGTAACATTGGGTTTGTGGAGGAGGCATATCGAAAAAGCGCTGTAACCTTTGTAACATCAGTGTAACATTCAAGGAACTTCACAGTTACAACTGAGAAACATATAATTCTTATCATATATTTTATTCTTTTAGTGCTCTGATTGGCTGTAACGCTGTAACATTGTAATATTGGATTTGTGGAGTGGGCCTATCGAGAAAGCACTGTAACCCTGGTAACATCAGTGTAACAATCAAGGAACTTCACTGTTACAACTGAGAAACATAAAATTCTTATACATTTTACCTTTTTAGTCCCCAGATAGGCTGTAACGCTGTAACATTGTAACATTGGGTTTGTGGAGGGGGCTATCGAGAAAGCGCTGAAACTCTTGTAACATCAGTGTAACAATCAAGGAACTTCACTGTTACAACTGAGAAACATAAAATTCTTTCCATATATATTTACCTTTTTAGTGCCCTGATGGGCTGTAACGCTGTAACATTGTAACATTGGATTTGTGGAGTGGGCCTATCGAGAAATCGCTGTAACCCTTGTAACATCAGTGTACCAATCAAGTAACTTTACAGTTACAAATGAGAAAAACATATAATTCTGATCATACATTTTATGTTTTTAGTGCTCTGTTGGGCTGTGACGCTGTAACATTGTAACATTCGGTTTGTGGAGGAGGCCTATCGAAAAAGCGCTGTAACTCTTGTAACATCAGTGTAACAATCAAGGAACTTCACAGTTACAACTGAGAAACATAACATTCTTATCATATATTTTATGTTTTTAGTGCTCTGTTGGGCTGTGACGCTGTAACATTGTAACATTGGGTTTGTGGAGAAGGCCTGTCGAAAAAGCGCTGTAACGCTTGTAACATCAGTGTAACAATCAAGGAACTTCACAGTTACAACTGAGAAACATAACATTCATCATACATTTTATGTTTTTAGTGCCCTGATGGGCTGTAACGCTGTTACATTGTAACATTGGATTTGTGGAGTGGGCCTATCGAGAAAGGTCTGTAACTCTTGTAACATCAGTGTAACAATCAAGGAACTTCACAGTTGCAAATTCGAAACCTAAAATTCTTATCATATATTTTATGTCTTTAGTGCTCTGAAGGACTGTAACATTGGAACATTGGATTTGTGGAGTAGGCATTTCAAGAAAACGCTGCAACTCTTGTAACAACAGTGTAACAATCAAAGAACGTGAACTTCACAGTTACAACGGAGAATCATAAAATTCTTTTCAGATATTTTATAAATTTCGTACTCTGAAGGGCTGTGCCGTTGTCGATTTTAAAATCACAAAGAGCGGCATTATGAAAACTATTACAATCCGGTTCCACAAATCTAAAAAAAAATCAGCTGTCAAACAATTACTTAGTTTATATATGTTTTTCTTCTTCTTTCTTTTTTTTTCGGTCGCGTATTCCAGCCGGTTCCTCGGTCAAGTGATGAGAGATGTTCAGTAATAATGTAAAGTTGCGGGTTCGAATTCTGGTTCAGCCACCAGGAAATTGGAAAAATCTCTGTCAACCCGGCAGTAGATGGGTAACTTTCTAGGATCAGGAACGGGCTCCTCTGCCTTTCATATGCCGCAACCAAGCTACAGTGGGCCTCCGGCCTTCTCTGTTCCAACGGCCACTAGGCTACGGGAAGCCTTTACCTTTATCTATCCCGCCGGCGATTAAAATCAGGATTCTACTGCACTCAGTCTTTATACTCAATATGACTGAAATCTTGTTGATATGGGCGTAACATCAATGTCAGCAACGCTGAAAAAAGGCATGAGTCGTCAGGTCATATGCACACAACGTAGGCCTGGATTAGCCTGCGCATATTCGCAGTCTGATAAAGATATTCGCTGTCCGCTTATAGAATCATTGTGTCAGAGGACAGCAAAGGCTCTGATTGGACTGCAAGGTTGCACAGGAAAATATTTATTTTCTTTGGCTTTGCACATTTTATGATTTTGTATTACCATGTTCGGCGATTTTTTAATTTATTATTTTTTTTAAGATTACTTTGGGTTACACTCACACGACTGTCCAACTTTTCATTCAGGTGTACTTAAATTCTTCCATTCTCTTTGCGCGTTTCATTCGGCTTCAGCCGTATAACCTTAGTATTGACCAACATTTGAAATATTTTGTTGGCCAATATAAATACAGCCGGGATTTTGATGTAAGAAGCTTACTTTCGCTTTATCTTTCTACTTTCAGTTTCATTTGACTATCGGCCTATAAATCGTGTCTTTTTTGCCAAATTATGTCGCTCACGTAAAATATAAAACCAACAAAATAACTTGACACAGAAATCGAAGACGAAATTAAGTAATGGTTCGGACAGTTGTTGATATTGTGTTGGAACTAGTAATTCAATTCTCATATCGACGTTGCCCCCGCACCTCAGCGGAACGAATCCATAGCCGCAGTAACGGGGCTGTTGTGTTGGAACTGCACACTTTTAAGGTTATATGTGGGGCGTTAAGCCAACCAAATCTCATTGTTATGTGCAACAGACAGACCCTAACCAAACTTCAACAGCATTTCCGAAATCGAAATCCCAGCACCAACAACAAATATGCATATTAACATGCGCATCCGTACAATCTGATCAGCACATTCGATATCTTACATGTACCTGATTCGTACATATTACAATACGCACTTCACACTTCTATTTAATCTAAGGCGATTATCTTTTTTTTTTTTTTAAAAGATATTTCTCGGTTTTATTATTAATTTAGTGTCGCTGCAGTTAACAAAAACTGTCTCAAAGGGCCGTTAAACCCAAACCAACCAACCAACAAAAATATAAGGTTTTGGAAAAAAATCTATGTGGTGGTATAAAAAGTGTGTGCGCTTAAGTTTAATAAAAGCATCGCAAACGACTGTGTGATACTCCGCCACTGCAAACCTTTTTCACAAATTTTTCCAGATTTATGCATGTATATAGCTGTGGGCAGGGGGAGCTAACTCCCATGGGGTAAATTTGAGCATCACTGGAGGCTTTCATCACTCTGATCATTTGCTTAAAGTTTCAGAAAAATTGTTTCAAACTCTGATTTCATATGGAATTTTTCATGATTTTATACATGTATATAGTCCCATGCAGGGGCAGATAACCCCTGATGATAAAATTTCTGTGCTCATAAAAAGCTTTTGTTACTTCGATTATGTTTGTGAAATTTCGTCATGATACTCCAAGTAGTAAAGGAACTAGAGGCCAGAAATCATTTTTTGTACATGGACAAGTGCCATAACTCTTCAGAAATTAACGAAATTTGCCCATTAAAGGTAGGTTCCTGTACTAGCGATAACAATTATGTCCACAAAATAATTTCGTCTTTTTCAAAGCAGTATTGAATTCTCTTTTTTTCTGAATTTGTTGCTACTGAGAAACTCGTCAGATGCTGAAGAAAATAGTCGTTTTCCCTTTTGGTTTATTTTCTTTCGTTGGAATTCCAGTTCTAAAAATAACTATGTTTATTATGTCTATAAATGCGCGATTTCTGATGCCATTCTCTAAAGGTCAATTTTCCCTTGTCGTGAGCTCTCCTAGAGGACCTGGCATGGTGGATGAGTTAAAACTATCCCAAAATGCAATGCAGCATGACCTCAGCTGCGTTATCTATTTTTGGCGTGAACTAAAAATAGCGCTAACTGGTGTGCGAAGCAGAGTTAGGAAATCCCTTGCAAAATAACTTTTCTAATATTTTTTTGATTTACACTTTTTAGAAAAACTTATTCATTCCCTTTTATAAGTGCTTTCCAACAACTTGGATGAAAGATCATCAAAATTATGATGCATTCCAAAGTACAGGAACCTACCTTTAACAATCCCAAGCGAGACATTCTCGGTACAAACGCATATGCAAAATTTGAAGGAAATCCGTTGGTAAATACTTAAGTTATCGAACGGAAACGAAGTACGGACGGACGGTCAGACGGACGTACGTATTACGGACGGACAGACGGACACACGGACAGCCAACGTGAAAACATAATACCCCGCCACTAACGTGTGGCGGGGTATAAAAATCTGAGTATTTTCATAGCATTCCCATTGCCGTCAAACTTCCACGTTTTTTTTTTTTTTTTTTTTTTTTCAATCTGATCAAGCGACTAAACGAACCCGGTGTACTATCCCATTCGATGTAACACAGAAAACTGTACTCGTGTGCAAAATTTAGAAAAAAGAAAACAAACTCTGTTATGGTAATGTACACGCCTACTAATTGCTCGCATGCGAAACCGCGGTTCAGAACGCAGATCCATGCGAGGAGTTTCCTGTTTTGCAGATGGGGAGTCGAAAAGGTAAACGAATTTGATATCGGCTCAAGAATTCGGTTATTTATTTTCTCTGAAATGTGTTAATGCGAAAATATAAGAATACTATTTTGTCGCATATCGACTGCTTCTTCCGCACACGAAAGGATTAAACATGGCCTTGCATTTTTCCAGATATTCATTTAACATGGCGAAGCCTGTGTTCAAGGTCAGTCTCGGTGATACAAGTCACATTTTGATTTTAAGTCTCTGACTTTGCTAGTGCACAATTTTTAGAGTAAAGGTTTAGAGCAAAGGTTGCGCCAGATGATTTACTTTGCAAAAGAGAAGACATTTTCGACTCAGTCAATGTTAATTACGCATGGAGTGTTTGTTGGGCAAGCTAATTTTTTCGCGACTAATGTTGAGTTGTCAGTTCGGTGCTGTCGATATTCCATTGATTCGGCTTACGTTGAGCAGGAATAAGTTTCAATATCTCGTAAAAATAAAAGTTAAAACTTTAAAATACTATAGTAAAAATTAATTAAACGTGAACGAGATGAAACAGTATAAAACACGGTTAAAAACGAAGGAAGCAAGACCTCTTGAGAGGAAAACCGTCTTTGAAAAAAAACCGTCTTTGAAAAAAATGAGGAAGGGAGTCGAACTCAAAAGGCAAGGGCCTACTGTGCTTGCAGTAGGTGCGGGTGGGGGTTGTTTGGACATTTTTTCTCTCGTCTATCATTTCTCTTTTCTTTCTCCCTTTCTCTGAGAGACGGTCCGATATAGACTGAAATACTGTCTCAACGGGCCGTTAAACCCTAAACAATCAATCAATCAATCAATCGAACTAAAAAAGAAAAAAATAAGGGAGAGATTGTGCTACATTAATTAGTGTATAGGAACTTGCTCGCACTTAACCCACTCGGCCGTATTCTCAACACAGGTCATATACCCGAACAATGGATGAACGGCAAAATAAAACCCATCTTTAAAAATTAAGCGAGAGGCTGAACGTATTTTTGGATGAAAGTGGTATATTATGCGGAAATCAAGCGGGTTTCCGGCAAAACTACTCTACCTCAGACCATATTTTTGCCCTCTATGCCCTGACTGAAATTATGAAGTTTGAAAAGAAAAAAAATATTCTGTTCATTTGTAGACTTTTCTAAGGCCTTTGACTCGGTATGGCGAGTTGGACTGTGGAGAAAACTAATACGCAATTTTTTAGATGGCAAATTCTTTCGCGTTATACATAATATGTACCTCGATATTAAAGCCTGTGTTTCGATTAACAACGAAAATTCACTCTTTTTCCCTAGTAATTGTGGCGTACGTCAGGGTGACAACCTCTCTCCAGTCTTATTTTCGATGTTCCTCAACGATCTTGAGGACCACATGATAGTTGATAGAATACCAGGTATAACTATTGATTGTGATAACGAGCACATTTCTATATTCATTAAAATATTTATACTTCTCTACACAGATGGTACTGTCATTTTAGCGGATAACCCTGAAGCATTCCAAAATAGTCTTAATTCATTTAATGAATATTGCCGAGATTGGAAATTATCAGTTAAAAAAACTAAAACCAAAGTCATGATATTTGGAGCACGAAAAACTAATTCCTTTAAGTTTTCTTTTGGAAACTCCGAATTAGAAATGGTTAATACTTATAAATATTTAGGTACTTTTCTGTCCCTGTCTGGTAGTTTCTTGAATGCCCGGAAACATATTGCCACACAAGCAAACAAAGCCATGCATTTACATGTATTAGATATGAGGATCAACAATCACGATTTACCAGTTGATCTCCGACTCATACATTTCGACCACACAGTTCTTCCAATCCTAACATATGCTTGTGATGTCTGGGGCTTTGAAAGTTGTAAACGTTTGGAACCTACTCACAATCAGTTTCTTCGGTCTATCATGCATGCACGCAAAGGTCGATATCCCCTAGAAATTACAATTAAAACTAGAATGGTAAGCTTCTGGCACCGAATTATAATTGTTAAACAAAACAAATTGTCTTTCCTATTGTACCAGAAACTTTGTAGTACAAATGGTCTTAACTAAAAGTGGGTGATAAAAATTAAGCAAATACTCGAGGAGTGTGGCCGACCTGATCTCTGGCAAAATCCGCCCAACAATATTAGTATCGCTGCATTTGTAAAGAAAAATCTTATAGACCAGTTTACTCAACATTGGAATTCTAGTTTAGATAATTCTTCAAAAGGCAGGAACTATAGCTTATTCAAAGACAACCCGCATTTTGAAAGCTATTGGTTGAAATTACCAAAACAAATGCAAATTTCGCACAAGCATGTGAGCTTGGCCGATATCAGAATATTGAACTGTCCGATAGAAAATGTACCTTATGCGATAAAAATGACGTGGGCGATGAAATGCACTATCTCTTAATTTGCCCTTTTTTTCCACGCAGACAGGACTAAATTTATATCTAAATACTATTACATTAGGACAAATATCATCAAATTCAAACAATTAATGTGTACCGAAAATTTCCCTGAGCTGAAAAAACTCTGCCATTTCATACGTATTCTCTTACAAACGGTAAAATAAACTCCTCTAACTTCTGAACCTGAATAAGCGCGTGACCATCCTGTGCATCCGGACCTCGTCGGTGCCGGTCTGGTGTACACCGGGTCGGTCCTTTCTGGGAGGAGTCCCTTACCCGATACATGCCAGTTCTGCAGCTAGACTGGCATGGTTCGGGTGAGAGACTCAAATCGGAGCAGGCTTATGAGAGTTTACAAATGTATAGGATGATCATGCCGCACTCTTAACTGCATACCTCCCTTAGCCCTTGGACATGGCAGTGACGAATAAGTTGGACATAATATAGTCACTCCAGTCGGAACTCCTCGACCACTTCCGTGAACCAGGTCTGCTTTACGGAAGTGACCGAGCAGTGTTCCGATTGTAACCACTGGTGTTGTCTTATTTAATATCAACTAACTGACTGTGACAATTTAGATTTACTTGCCCCTATTAACCGCTGGTTGACGAGCTTGATTTATAATCCTATCTATTTAGTATGTTACTTGTTTAACAATTATCATTATCATTATTACTATTACTATTATTAGCTCTTTTTTTAACAATATCACTTTTTTATCATGGTTCCACATACTTGACACAAATAACTTGACCTCGTGCTCATTTGACGAAGACAGCACGTGCAAACTGCTTTCAGACTTCACGCGACGACATACATACTCGCTTGACAAATGTTCTATAGTGTTGGGATAAACATAACGTTAGATAGGAATGCTTTCCAAAACGCAATTTTATGACGTGTTCCCCCTAGTTTATGATATATACGAGCGGTGTCGCCCTGGGCTGTACTTTACAGCCTAGGTGAGCTGTAAAGGACCTAGAGTAGCCAGCGGCCGAATTATGAATCATGGGTACTCGTTAATTTGAAAGTAAGGGCCCTTGTCTGAGCGGGGGGGGGGGGGGGGGTAGATTGGTTGGATAGCGACTGTTTGCATTTGAACTGGAATCCCTTCCTGGGCGACGCCGCTCAGGTTTCATCGCAGATCCAGATGCAGGCATGCGTATTTCAAAGGGTGTGTCGGTGTACATGCGTGCGCGCAGGTATGTGCGCACTTGGGTACAACCTGTTACACATGTAAGAATGTGCCTTTGCAAGCCTGTATTTGTGTAAAGGCATATGTGCTGGTACATTTTTCTCTTTCTTTTCCAAGCAAGTGTCCATTAGCACTTATATATACTGCATACTATTACATACAATGTGCAGAGCGGTAACGTAATCTATACGCGTGGACGTATATGCGACCTTTATATACTCAGCGTCAATGAAAACGCACCAGCTTGGAACTTATGGCATATACGGTTTATTTGATATATGGCGTATGCAACAGACAGTTCAAGAAAACTTTATATTCTGGCATTGCGATAAAATGTATACAAATTAAACTGTTTTTCACCAGTAGGCACTGTTAAGCGTAACGTCAAAAGTGACGTTATTGAAAACTGTCGACATCAAACCACACATTTAAAGCGTAATAAATCCACATTCCGCGATCTGCCAGAAACTTGATTGCCAGTATATCGTTCTTTGAAAATATCTGTTGACATACAACCAGTTACACGCTATCTAATTACGACGTAATTAGGCAGATAAAGTGACGTTATACATGTAACGTCATACTTAGGCTGGGTTAATGGTTGGTTTTTTTCTCGCGAAATGTCTGAAATTCATTTTCTTCAACCAATCTCACACTTTCGGTTGAAAAAGGTGACGTTTTTTACCTTCAATTCCTTTCGTATGTCCGTTGTTAAATGAACGTGACAATTAAGTGACGTTCGACTCTTATTCAGTTTATTGCATGCGGCTTTCTGGATTTCTTTTCTATGGCGATTTGTAAGGCAATCTATTCTCTAGCAAATGCCACCAACAAAGAATTTCTACGATATGAAATTCATACTGGTTTGCTAGGTTTCTTGATTTCAGAGCCTACGTAACGTCACAGGCTGAGAGCGTATGTCTTGGCTAAATTTTATCATTGGCGTAATAACATAGCTCAAAATAATAAATATATGATTTAGATATAGTATTGTCACCAATGTGAAGAATATATATGGCATTATAAGCCTGGTGCGTTTTCATCGACGCTGAGTATATATATGTGCGCCAGTGATGACATGCCTATGTTGGCGATGCTTATATATACATATGTACGTGTTGTACTTTTTTTCCCTCCATTTTTGAGTACCTCAAGATAAAATTGTTTTCATTTGCCTAAACTCTTGCTACAATTTCTTTTTTCTCTCTCTTTTTCTAAATTCAACCTATGTGGTACTATCCAAGTATAATCTGATTTGCCTCCCCCTCCTTCCTCCACACATACCCATAACTGTAATGTTCTTGTAAAATGCAGCTCTACTGTTCCTTAGTGCTTTCCCCTACACTCTTTGTTCTGTTTTCTTTCCCTGGCAACGTTTTCTCATACAGCGCTCCAGATTGAAAGAGTTTTAGGTGGCTTCTGTAAAGTTCTCATGGGAGCTTGTCTGGGCGTCACACTGAAGCCGCCTTATCGAGGCGGTTCTAGTGGGTGCCACGACAAGTGTCCCCTCGGGGTCATGAGGTCCTGTCTGGGGCCCTGTTTGGTTTACTACCGTATTTACTTGTCAATTCTTCGCTATTCACATTTGATAGGTAGTCTTTACTTAAATATGCCATGCTTCATAATGTTGTATTGTATGAATATTTGCTCTTATGTAATAAAACTTGACCTGAGCTATTAATAAACGATTTTGTCTGTCTGTCTGTCCGCACTGGATTACCGATGGTAATATAAAATACTGATACGGATAATTCCTGAGGGCCGTTAACTACCTGTTTTACCTATTATCATTAAAGGCCCCATCGCTCTATCAGCATAAACTTCTTTTTCATGAGGTATCGCAGCAAACTTCTCACTATAGTTTCGTCACTGTAAATTAACGTGATTACCCAGCTTTAAACAAATAAAAAATCCCTGAGTTTCACATAGAAAATGCCTTGAAAACTTATTTGGTTCATTTTAATTGGCAACTAAAATGACCTACTTTCGATTTCATTAAGTTGAATAAAATGGTAAAAATACAACGTACAGTCGTGGCGCCCCTATCTCTATCCCGCATATATATAAACAGCATTGCTAGACGGGAAACCAGAACAGGAAATTGTATTTTGTAGAACGATTTGTTATTTTTCAAAAATTTATCTCTATTTTTTGCCAGTTTAATGACTCAATCCATATTTTATTGCCAAACGTGAAGGATGAACCGCTTTTACAATGATTTGAATTTACTATAATAGACGTTTTTACCGCTGATAGAACTATGGAGACTTTAAATGGTTGTGCTAGGCCATTTGCGCGGGAAACAAATTATCTTTGGATGACAGTATGTTAATTGGAATAGAATCAAAATCTGAATCAAATAATCAAAAAAAATCGTGATGATCAGTTTTCGTGTAAAGGGACATTAAGCCCATTTGCACACAGTGACTACTTGAGCCAGCCTGCACAATTGCGCTTACTGTTGAGATTTTACATTTGAATTTCAGATATAGTGATAATTAGAGATATCTATCAGAGATATTTGTTTTCAATTAGAGATATCTGCTTTTCAAATACAGATATTTGAGGTTTTTTTTTTTTTTTTTTTTTAAAAACACTGATATCACTGATTTAAACTGAGATATCTGCATTTGAAATGACGCTTTTAGGTTAGATAAGGGGCTACGCTAGCTCAGTGCGGACAGCGAAGACCCTCATCATTTTACGTCCCTTTAAAATGGGGATCAAATCTTCAAGGAAAGCATTTGCTCCTCTTGAAGCAAATTCTTTCCTTTATGGGTAGATTCCATTTTTGTACAGCGAAGCAAACATGAAATCACAAAAGTTGTTTCCCTATGTAAAAATGGTTGGGAAATATGGAGTTGTAGACATTCACGTTTAACTCTCATCGCGCCAATGTCTACAAGAACACTGTTTGATAGGACACGTCTCTCTGTACTTTGAGGTTTGTGGAAGCCGATGGAGTGGTCGGGTCGGGCTATGGTGCTTAGTAACTTTTATTGCAGTGGCGTCCTAGTAATAAGATTAAAAGTTGGACAAGGGCCTTGCAGTAGGTGCGGGTGGGGATGTTTGGATATTTTTCTCTCGTCATTTCTGTCTCCCTCTCTCTGTGAGACGGCCCGATGTAGACTGAAATACTGTCTCGGGGGCGGGGGGGGGGGGGGGGGGGGTAAAACCCAAAACAACATCAACAACGTAAGCTGAGTGGGTACACCTGTTCAACCTTTCCGCCATTTTCCTAGAGGAGAAAATTCTTTTAAAGCCTATTTAATAAATATAATTCATTAAATAAGAAAAAGCGAAAAATATATGAGCCGCGGGAAAACCAACAATGTGGTCATGCGGATAGCGAAGACTCAGATCAGCCTAGGCATCCGCCAAGTTTGGTCAGACCCTTTGTTAAGTGCTCAAAGGGTAGCTAAGGATCTAAGCTACATCCATGCGGACAGCGAAGACTCTGGTCAGACTGGGCGGATGCCCAGGCTGATCTGAGTCTGCGCTGGGCGCACAACCACATTGTTGGTTTTGTCGTGTCTCGGCTCATATGTATTTAAGATGACTGAAAGTTTCACTTACCCCTCTTGCGAGATTCAGTGAGAAGTTAGTATGCAGATGTAATAATTGTTCAAAAGCAATACCAAAACCTCTTTATAATGGAAAAGTCTACCCGTTAATGCTAAAAGTTTCATTTTTGGCTTCCCAAGAAAGCGGCAGTAATTTGTCAAAAAAAAGGCAAATTTGCATGGAACCTGTCAGAGGTCCTTAGGCTGTTGTGCATCTGGTTGCTGGATGCTAGGGCGAATTTGCTGACTGTGCTGAACTTGAGAAGCTTGAGGAGCATCCTGGGCAACATATTATCAGTATTTAACAGTTTTCTTGTCTGACTTAGAATATCAGACGTGTCTTGCACTGAAGTGGCAGGTGGGGGTTGTTATGCAACATACCTCGAATTCTCACAAACTGCAATAATAAAAGCTTTATTCACGGTCCAAGTCACTACAGATCAAATTTTGTTTACTGTCGTGTCAATGCACTTTTAATTTTGGACCAAACCTTGAAATAGGTTGAACAGTTTTTCACGGAAAAAGTCGGCTCTTTCCGTATCAGCCAGAACAACTTTATATATTACCATTTACAACAATTCCGAAGCATCAGTGTGGTCCAGAGGTTCAGCTTGCAGAATCTATGTATACAATTGATAGACTAAATAGTATTTATCAATGGTTCGAATCCCGTAGTTTTCTTCTTCCTTTTTTTTTTTTTTTTGGGTTCATTTTACTTATTTAATTTGTTTTATTTTTATTTTTTTTTTCATATTATTATCCCCCGCCGAAGGCGGAGGGATACAGTTTTCTCCATGTCCGTCCATCCGTCTGTCCGTCCGTCCGTCCGTCCGTCCGTCCGTCCGTCCGTCCGTCCGTCCGTCCTTCCTTCCATCCGTCCGTCCTTCCGTCCGTCCGTCCGGAGCCATAACTAGGTAACAACTGGACGGAATTTCATGAAACTTAAAATAAATATATATCACTACAACGCGCTGATGCACATGAAGTTTCGTCACACTGGCTTCAGTAATGCATGAGTTATCTCCCTTTAATTGACTTAAAATCAATTAAATGAGCCATTACTAAGTAAGCACTGGACGGAATATTATGAAACTTAAAGTAAGTATATGACATTATAACGTGCTGATCCACATGAAGTTTTGTCAGACTGCCTTCATTAATGCATGAGTTATCTCCCTTTAATTGACTTAAAATCAATTAAATGAGCCATAACTAAGTAACCACTGGACGGAATATCATGAAACTTATAGTAAGTATATGACACTATAACACGCTGATTCACATGAAGTTTCGTCAGACTGTTTTTATTAATGCATGATTTATCTCCCTTTAATTGACTTTAATTGACTTGAAATGTGCCATAACTAAGTAACCAATTACCAAAACTTCATGAAATTTAAAGTGAATATGTATCACCATAACGTGGATATGCACATAACGTTCTATCAGAATGGCATCACTAGTACATGAGTTATTGCCCTTGAATCAATGTGAGATAAAAAGTGAACAAAATTTTGGTTTAAACAATATTTTATTCAAATAAGTTGCTATACAATTGTACATAATATTATATGGTACAGGATCTGATAGAAAGCTGAAGCTTATTTAAATCATCTCCTGAAACAATATGAATACAGCAACATACGTGAATGGTGGAAAGAAAACAAGTAAATCAGGTGAAAGGAAGGAAAACAAAAAATGATTAAAACAGAGAATACTACATAGCTAAACACATATCCGTAGCCAGCAAATACTCTTCGCAGGCTTTGGTGCCCCGAAGCTCCACGGGGACCAGGTGCCCAGGGACTGTGTGGGAGAACCTATGTACAGACAAGCCTTTCGCAGACACCTGTCCCCGCGGAGCTTCGGCAGGCACATGCATACGAGTAGCATTTGCCAGTCTAGCATAAAGAGATACAAGTGTCTACCGTGACAAAATAATAATAATAATAATAATAATAATAATAATAATAATGATAATAATAATAATAATAAATACAACAGTATGACCGCACTGGCTTATGATATCACAAGCTGAATCAGGATAAGTTTAGACTGAATCAGGATAAGTTTAGACAGAAAATATATCTGTTTCGTGAACAAGTGAAAAGATTAGAGGAGTGACCTGCCAGTGCGATTGACTTAAATAAATAAATATGATTCTATTCACTGTTGACCGAGTTCCCGCCACCCCTGCTGCAACCGGCTTAGATCTATATTTGGGTGAAAGATGTGCCGTGATTTCTAAATAAACCTTCTCGAGCGAGTTATGAAATCATGTACTTGCAGAAATAAGCGTTCGTTATCAAAATTAGGAACGTCCGCCATTCCATGAAGTAGCTGATGTGTGTTTAATTCATTTAAATTACGCGGTAGGTACATGTTTCTTACAGTGGAGTAGTTTGGACATTTAAAATAGAAGTGATATGCGCTTTCGAATTCACCACATGTGCATGAAGGACTAGGGACAATATTTTTTCTGTATAAATGTGAATTGAGAGCACTACATTCCATCCGTATTCGTGCGTGAAGTATCTGGCCCATTCTGGAACCAGCGTTGAAGTATTTGGGTGGCGTGTGTATGTCTCTATTTTAACGGTATTTAAAAGACGCCACAGATGGTGAGTTTTTAATATCTTCAGAAAGGTCGTTCCAGGCGCGAATGGTAGAAGGGAAGAAAGAGTTGTAGAAAAGATTTGTATTAGCGTGGATGTTACGAAGATTGTCAGAATTCCTGAGATTGTAATTCGTAGTATTTTGTACAAGCGGGGGTACAATGCTTTGCAAATATTCAGGTGTAAGTCCGTTGAGAATTTTGTAGAGAATTATTAATTTATGTTTGTTGCGTCTATTTTGTAAAGAGTCCCACCCCAGGTCAGACAGGAGTTTTTCCGTGCTACACAGTTTAGTGGCTCCTGTGATTATTCTCGCCGCTTCAATGTGTATTGCTTCTAACTGTTTTTTACTATCGGCAGTGACATTGTCCCATACTGAGTCACTATACTCTAATACGGGCCTTATGAATGCAAAATACATTTTCTCAAGAGCACGTCTATTAAGTTTAAATTTAAGGGTACGAAGGAGATTAAGTCTACTCCACGCAGCATCTGTAATATTTGTGATGTGGTTGGTCCAGTTACATGTATCTGAGAAAGTTAAACCTAAATGTTTGTGGGTTGACGTACATGTCAATGCTACGTTGTTCATGATAAGAGGAGGGTGGTTTACAGGATTGCGTTTCCTTGATATCAGCATGGAAACTGTTTTGGAAGGATTAAAATCAACTAACCAGTCACTAGCCCAATTGCTGATATGTCTCAGGTCATTGTTTAATGTTACAGCTGCAGTATTCGGATTATCAACAATAATGTATAGGCTTGTATCGTCAGCAAAGAGTCTTACAGAGGCATTAAGCTCATTAACAATGTCATTTATATAAACTAGGAATAGCAGCGGTCCGAGAATGGACCCTTGCGGTACACCAGCTTTTACAAAGGTCCACTGAGATGCTTGTCCGTTTATGACAACACGCTGTCGCCTGTTAGTTAGGTAACTAGAAAACCATTTCAAAATGCTCTCAGAACAGCCCATTTGTGACAGCTTGTGCAGAAGGCCACGATGCCAGACCCTATCGAACGCCTTGCTTATGTCGCAGAAGACGACACGTACTTCCTTACCGCTGTCTACAGCCTCACAGAAAGTATGGTAAGTATGTAGAAGTTGGAAGGTTGTGGAATCGCCAGGGACGAAACCAGACTGAAAGGGAGTTAAAAGGTTATGTGTATTAATGTAGTTATATAATTCTTTGTGTACACATCGTTCCATGACTTTGCCAGCTTGACAGAGAAGTGAAATTGGTCTATAGTTTGAGGGCAAAGACCGATCATCTTTTTTGTGGATACATGTTACATTTGCATCTTTCCACTGGGACGGAAACTCTCCCAGTTGTAAAGATGAGTTAAACAATATAGAATACGGTGTTGCAAGTAAGGAAGACCCTTCTTTTAGCAGACGTGGACTCATAAGGTCTGGTCCACAGGACTTACTAGCGTCAAGGTTATCGAGAACATCTTTTGTGCTTTGAGGAGTGATAAAGAACAAATCTAAGGGGTCGTGAAAGACAGTTGTAGGTTGGGGAAGGACTTTATTGTTATCATTAACGTACGATTGTGAAGCGAAATATTTGTTTAGCATTTCAGCTTTTTGAAGGTCAGTTTCAGCAAATTCATCGTTAAGTTTAAGTGTGGGCACATTCTGAGAGGTTTTACCGATTTTAAGAAATTGTTTTGACGTTTTCCAGAATAACTTTGGATTTGGATTATTGCTAGTGAGCATATCCTCAAGCTTATCAAAATAATCTTTCTTAGATTTTCGAATATAATCAACGACTGTATTTCTTAAGAGTTTATATTTATCCCAATAGTGTATGTTTGCGGTGTTTTTGAATTTTTTGTGACAACGTTTACGTTTCCGTATAAGGTTCTTAATATGGCATGTGATCCAGGGGTGATCATTTGGGCGTATTGTTGCGGTTTTGTTCGGGATTGATCTGTTGGCAGCATCGAAGATAGCTTCGGTTATTAGCCGGACTCCGGTATCAATATCATTGTGCTGAACTTGAGTTTCTAGGTCGTGTTCACGAAGAACCTCACGAAATTTGTCAAAGTCTGCTCGTGCATAGTTCCAAATTTTTCGTTTGTAAGATCTGAGCGTTGGACGAATAAATTTCAGCAAGACGACAGTTGGACAATGGTACCTTATCTGATCAGGAATGAAAGGGTCTGCTACACCACTAGTCAAAATATTGCACGGAACAAAATTTTATGAAACTTAAAATAACTCATAAAGAAATCGGTGCCACAACGGCGGGGGATATAAATTCACTGAATTTGCTTGTTTAATTTTGTTTTCTCCACGTCTAATAGTGAATTCCCCTCTTCTTGTTTTGGTATGACTGTATGCGAAACTACACACAATAGCTAGGGTTTGTATAATGCATAAGGGTTTTCTTGTATTAAATATAAACGTATTCATACCAAATTTAGTGCGACCGATGCGCGTTTCTGTTTTTTAACTTCTTCAGTGTCGCTAACTCCCAAACGTTTGAAAGAATCATGATGGACAAGTCTCGGCAGGCAAAGAACATCCCTCTCCGAGCCACACTCACTTTCACATTCCGCGGGGCACATTGGCTGCAGACATCAGGTATAAGAGACGCCTACGTACATGTGTGAACTGGCAAGCGAAGGCGTTCCCATCGATCCACCTAAATCCCTGTTTCTCGAGGGTGTAACAATCGTGTAAACAAGATGAATGGATGAAATGGCGGCTTTACAGTCTACTCAACACTATTTTGGTCATATCAGGACGACGCAAGGGTGATTATGAAAGACTCTGTGCAATAAAGCTCCATCTGGACTCGAACCCGCCGCGACCCAATGATCCAAAGTCAGGAGCGCTAACCATTTGGCTACGCGGGCGCTTCAGCATCAATGCAAACACACGCTCGACTGTGACAAAACTGAATCTCTGTCTAAGCTAGGGAAAGCATAAAATTCGTCATTTTGAGAATGACTTAGTGCCGAGCGTCCTACTAATTCGGATAATAGTAGGGCAAGGGCCTACTGTACTTGTAGTAGGTACGGGTGGGGTCGTTTTGGCTTTTTTTCTCTCGCCTGTCATATTTTCGTTCTTTCCTCCCCCTTCTCTCTCTCTGGCAGACGGCTCAATGTAGACTGAAATATGTCCCAACGAGCAGTTAACCCCAAACAACCAATCAACCAACCAACCAGCCAAGATTTTGAGCCGACTTTTCTGTTTAGTCTAATCAGCAGTATCCTGTTTAGGCTGCATGCTGCGCTGAGACAGTTTTTTTGCTCTTTCTCTGTTTGATATGCACGTTCATGAGTCTTCCCGAAAAAAAAGTAGAATTAATTTCTCAGTGCCAATGGGACCCATAAACAATTAAAAATCGTACCATCATGCTTTATCGGAGGAGAAAATTCACCCGCCCCGCCCCTGCCGCTGAAAAAAAAACCCTGACCCAACGGACATGCCCAAGCAAAATATGCATTACATACACAGTGCTTATCGCTTTACCCATTTCGCCACGGTAAACATTATTATTCCATAGTTATACCATGCACTAAGCTGACGGATAATAACGAGTGCATTCGTGTATATTACGGCACAGGGCGGACGGTTGTTTTGCTACAGGTATAGTCGTGGTTACCCGATTACTAGGTTCGAATGGAATCGGCGACCTTTTAACACGACAGGCTAGAAATTCTGTCTATAGATATATTCTCCTGAATTTAATAATAACTTTTGATAGTTCAAATCACTTTAACGGTAGCTGAAAATGTCCTAAAACCCTTTTTTTTTAGCAGAGCGCGCATAATCAACACTGTTTACACCGCCATGCTGGTTCCCGGAACAGCCTGCACAAATGCACCGAACTGTAGATTGCGTACTTTTTGAAGCTGATGGAGAGACTGCATAGTTTGCATTTGTCCAAAGGCGTCTATAACGCTACTATAACGGGTCCCACAATATTCCTTTCATTGGATAATTCACCGTCATTTTCGCATACATCTCCAACTGCTTTTTATCAACAGTTCAAAAACAATTTGCGCGGTTTTTTACACCTTGATATATACAAAAAAAATTTTTTTTTTCGCTCATTGCATTTTGAGAAAATTGCGTATGCCTTTTGACCAGACTGCACAAATACACAGCTTGGTGGTAATACACGTAGGGCGGGGGGGGGGGGGGGGGGGGGGGGCGGAAACTCAGATGGGTAAGCACTGAGTCTGCTAATTAGCGGTTCCGAGTTCGATATCTGCTGGAGGCGGAAATCTTTCTTACCGTGATCAGGGTTATATTGCACCCTTCCATCGTCCTCATATAACTGACATGGGTTATTGGCATACAACATTTACAGAACGTGGTATTATATTTCAGAAAGCAGACGTTTTTTTGTCTAGTCTGACTGCACATTTCCAAAACGTCTTAAGCATGGTGAAAGGGCCGTTAAAGTAAGACTCTCTCTCACACACACACACGCACACGAAACCTTAATTTAGTTAATCGAGCGTCACTTTGTTTATTTAACCTAATATTGACTCCGACCGTAGAAAAAGGACCTTTCGCGAAAGCAAACTGTCCCAGACTGCATACATGCACAATGTAAGGCAAAGAAAATAGCTAGGGTGTGCACTGGTTTGAAAAAGAACTGCCCATGTCTGATCAGACTGCGCGTGACATGTAGAGTCTAGTTTTTGATTAGCGCAATTGGCGTATATTCTTCATATTCTTATCCCGTGACGCGAGTCAAATATATTACATGCGCGTGGAAAAAGACATTCGATTATACAGTCCGAACGTCACAGAACAGCCTGGGCGTATGTGCAGTCTGGAAATGTCAGGTTGTGCATGGGTGCTGGATGAACTGAGCTTGCAGAGTTCATATATGCGTTTGTGAATCCGGCTTCTCATTTGCTTAAATAACTGTTAGCTGTATGCAATACAGAGTAGATCCAGACCAGACCGCTCCATTCAGTACCAGTTCTTAGAGCTTAAAGACCTGGATTTTTGTCATTAGTAAGTTATGTAATCCTTATCTAATCCAATAAACAGTCCTCTCTGGCTAACCTGTCTTCTCTAGACCAGTGTCCCAGCAGTCTCTTTGGGAGGCCCAAAGTGGGAGAAACCAATAACAGAGATAATGGCATTTGTGGTCATTAAAGTTTTTGATGTAGAAAAACAGTTTAGATACATATATTCTGGTAATGTTTACAAAAAATATCCTAAGTTCACACTATCCCTTTTCACAATTAAAATTCATTATTAGAGAAGCCACAATAAAATAATATACTATGCATAATATATTTAGCAAATTTTTATATTTTGCATTTTTTCTCACTACTGAAGCGCAACATTGAGCGAAATTAAATTGAATTGAAAGGAACCGTATATGGGGCTTAAGATACCATGGGATTACAGAAGCCATCTTTGAAAACGATATTGGGGAAAAGCGATAAGCGCGGAAGGGGTCCTTAGCCGAAATTCGCACCCATTGAAAAGCAACATAAAAATGGTAAGCATGTGATTTTTTGTACGGATTTTCTCAACATTTTCATGCTCAGTTTTCTTGTCAAAGCTATTGATTGTGTATAAGATATGGTTAAGCTTAACAACCGACGAATCTTAGCATGCGCCATTGACGTTAAAACGTATTAATTCGGTCCAATGTGCAATGATTCACGGGTGCTTCAGTTCAATGCAGAATCAAAACCGAGAAAAACAATAGGCTAAAAATAAAGGTTACACCATGATTAATTTTTCTGTGGAGTTTCTTCATATAAGTATAACGTAACTGTGAGGACATGATGACGTAAGTCTGAGACTTTTGACTCATTCTCAGTAGCCTGGAAGAATTTTCTTTCTGAATTGTTTACATTATCATATTGGTAGCTACCAAACAATTATTCACTCAAAACGGATTTTAGAAATACCGATTAGAAACAAGTTTTTAAGACGATAACGTAAAAACAAGGGAAAACGTCAAATTTTCGAACTTTGTAACCCTCATACTCGTAGCATATTCAAATGTTTTAGAGCGTTTTCCTTTATTTTAACAGCAAACCAGCCGCCTCATTATGGTTGTGGCTTTTGTACATGATCATAAATGTCGTTCAGATTCAATGGTCATAAAAACTGACGTCACGATAGTTCAAACGCTACATTTGAGCAATCTTGATTATTTTACCTGCCAGTCCATCTCGAATGATCGGCCTTTATATCTTTATGCAGTAAAGTGACAATAAAATCCTAATATGGTGGATCTGACACATACAAAAAAATTGCTATATTTATTGTGCATAGTATATACTCTGTGGAATCAAAATATTAATAACAAATAAATCCATAATTGACAAATTACAGCCTAAAACCAACACATCTACAGTGTCAGTTCTTGTAAAACAAATGAACTTTGACTAATTCACTGTTTTCAAAAGGTGTCAAAAACATGTTTAATGTCACCAAGCTGCTCAAAACACAGGTTTTTCCATCTAATTAAACTGAGGTGTTTTTGGGTCTCTTAAGTGATCATTGAAACAGAATTTCACATGATCTTCAAATCTTGCATATTTTTTCTTCTTGAGATTATTATAATGGATAATTTATTCAATTACAGGGCATTTGACTTACTTCGTAAAAAATTAAATAAACACATGAATAAATAAATAGAAATTATAAAAATAAGTAAATAAAATTTAAGACAGTAAAATTAAAAATAACATGTATTAATATTTAAAAAGATTATAGTAGTTAGTAGTTAGTGATAATACAAGGAAATATTTGTAAAATATATTCAATTTTCATTTTTTCTTTCTTCCCTAGTTCTTTGTTTTTTATTTCTTTTTTTCTGTCTTTCTTTTTTTCATTTCTTTCTATTTTTCTAAATTAATATATTTACTGCTAATCAGCAAATTTTATTTTAAAAATAATAGAATATAATTGTTCTGATCTCTTACATTTTGACTGATGCACCGATGCATTAATTTATCCCACTGGGGCCCCTTAGGCAGGCAGCGGTTTCAGCACTGGATTGTAATGAGGGGATTAGGAGGCGCCTTTGATTTTCTTATCACTTGTTTATTGGTGGGTAAATGAGGGGGGGGGGGGATTAGGAGGCGCCTTTGATACTCTTATCACTTGTTTATTGGTGGGTATTAGATGGGGAGGGGGGGGGGGGCAGGGAGAAAAACATTGCTGATGCATGTAGGCCAATAAGTACAATTTCCACTATTTCCATAATGCCTTATACCGCGCAAAAACGTTGAAATAAAAAACGTATCAACGTCGATTTAACAGTATTATGACATGCCTTGTTACTCGACCTTAGGTGCCTACTTGCGGATCGTTGGGGCGCGGCGGAGGGGACAATAGGCGCTAAAATTTGTACTTGAATAGTGTATGCCCCAAAGATGATAATAATTCAGACTAATCTAAACAGTTGTTCAAATATTTAACATATATGCAGTGAGATTCTTTCTCCATTAACGTGAAAAGTGGACCCATTCTTGTGGAAAGGTCGGATCAGAGTCTCGCTGTTCGTAAAAGATGTACTAACTTATTCGGCTATAAGACGGGGGTTTCCCTCCAAAGAAGAAGTCTAAGTCAAGATCTTTGGGATTGTTAGGGAAACTCTCGCCTTACAGCAAAATGGGTTGTTCTGAGTGGGATGGTGGGAGCATGCGGCTTAATGCAGAATCGCTGATCGCACATGGTTTACCCACTTATTCGGTTATCAGATGGGAGTTCCCCCAAGATCTTTGGGTTTGTAAGGAAAACCCTAGTCTTACGGCACAATGTTTGTAGCGGCATGCGTTTTATAGCCGAACGGCTGTTTAAACAGGATGTACGTACATATTCAGTTGTAAGACGGGGGTTTCCCTCCGAACAAAAAATCTAGATCCGTTTTTAACCTAGTCTTACGGTACAATGAGTTTTCTGTTTGTAGCGGCATGCGTTTTATAGCCGAACGGCTGTTTGAACAGGAGGTACCTACTTATTCAGTTGTAAGACGGGGGTTTCCGTCCGAAAAAAATCTAGGTCCGTTGCATGCGCCTTTTTAGCCAAATCGCTGTTCACACATGATTTACTTCTATATTCAGTTATAAGATAGGGCCGCGTAGGGCAATCGGTAGGGTACCTGACTCATAAGTCAGAGGTCCTGGGTTCGATAGTCGGTCTGGCCACATACTTTCGTTTCTCTTTCCGCTGATTCAAGAAGGGCAGTTGTCAGTTACTGGCGAAAGTGTGTGCATTTTGTCAGTTACTGGCGAAAGCATGTGCACTTAGTACTGGTTAACCGCTTAGGAGGTCTAAGCCTGCCCAGGAATAGTGTGGCTTGGTTAACTGACCGTCCCGACATGAACATAGCTGTTTACCGTGGACGTAAAGCAACAAATCAATCCATCAATCAAGTTATAAGATAAGGAAATCTATGTCTAGATCGTGAAAAGATCTAGATATTTGAGATTGTAATGGGAAACGCCGTCTTTCAGCACAATTACACAATAGTGATTAGGATATTGTCGTTTTATTCTGTGTGCGTGTTGGGTGGGGAGGTGGGATATGAGTGGGGACAGGGCATGTTGCCGTTTTACAAAACAATAACACAATGAAAATTAAGATATTGTGGGTTATTCTGTGTATGGGATGAAGGCATGCTTCTTATAGCCGAATTGAATGGTATTCGGCGTACCTAAGAGCTAATAAAACTTTGGTCTTGCAAACCGAAAATAGTTATGTCCGAACTTGCGTGTCTGACGATCATGGGCAACTTTTTTCCTCAGCCCCGTATAATCTACCTGTAAACGACGATATCGCGTGAGCTTGAAATAGCATTAAATTAGATAGGACATTGACAGTTTTTCTTTTTTTTGTCTTCCCTGAATAAAAAATGAAAAATGTTGTGTGAGGTCAATATAGTGCACTTTTTTAGCTGCACATAGATATTTTTTTTTCAAACTTTTAAGTTTACATTTAATGCGGTCATTTTTGCTCTGATTAATATGGCCATCATTTCCTAATAGTATATAGGGAAAATAGAGAAAATGAGAAAAAAGTTACTCAGTTTTGTACGTTTTCCTTAAAGCACGGATCTTAAGTAAAAAAAGTTGTGTTATCCTAGTATTCTACACTATCTTACAAATCTTTTGATATATTTTGTAGGAAAATCAAAGAAATATTAGTGCGGTCATTTTTTACAAACCTAATACTACCCTACATCCAAAAACTGAATTTTCAGTACCGCGCGTGACTATATCGAGGTGAGGAGAATTGTTGGGGACGTCCAGGTGGCGTAGAAAATTGCGGACGCTAAAGGCGTTCTACAAGGGGAATATTCCAGTGCTCACTGTCTTATATGACCCGGTTGTTCTTGTAAGGGGAGGAGAGTTGGGGGCTGGGGGGGGTGCGGGGGAGATAAATAACTTGATGAACGCAAAGTTCGTAAAAAGTGTCCATTTTTCAAATAGATAATACTATAAGATAAGATGAACAGGACATATGTAATATCATTAATCTTACTGTTTTCTTCAGAAAAAATGCGTTTTTTTTCTACCAAATTGTCTGCTCGGTAACGTTTGTTTTCCGCTGAAATGCATTAATTTCGTCCGACATATAAGTTCGGCAAAACCAATGTTTGGCTTCTGAGACCAGAGTTGTTAGCTCGGTTTGACAAGCTGATTACCATATTAATTCGGCCATAAGACGGAGGTTCATTTCCCCCCAACACAAACATAATGACCCCAAACATCTGAAACCTACAGTAATTGTGCTGTAAGACGGGATTTCTCTTGCGGTCTAAAACAACTCAAGATCCATCTTAAAAGATGGAACTAGAATTTTGTCTTCTTCTTTGGAGGAAATCCCGTCTTATAACTAAATAAAAAGTTTCATCATGTGCGAACAGAGAAGATTCAATTCCAACATTTATGAGAAGGTTGTTCTGTAATGTGCGTTATTAGCTCTTGGATTGGGAACCTGACTGCCAGATTAATTCGGCTATAAGACGGGGCTTCCCCACCCACCCCCAGTAAAAACCCCACACACAACAACTCCAATGCGTTCAATAGTAATTTAGTAATTTTGCTATAAAACCGTTAATCTCGTACAGTCTAAAGCCTACATCCATTGTAAAAGATGGAACTAGAATTTTGTCTACTTCCTTGGAGGGAAATCCGCGTCTTATTACCGAATAAAGACATATATCATGTGCTATTAGCAAAGACTATGATCCGACTCATATGTACAGTCTGTTCTGTGATGTACGGTTTGTATATTCCAAAACGCATGCACAAATCAAAATTAAACATTTCAGGCGCGTCATGAAAAATGTATATGCATACATAGGATAAACGCACGAGTTAAGCTTGTCTGAACCAGCCTGTACATGGTACTGCACTGTCTGATCAGACCTGCACAATTCCTTTTCAAAACTGTGCATGCCTAGATATTTTCTTTGCGAAGATCTCACGCTAAATCAGTATATTTTGTATGTGTGCAGGTTGGCAGTGTTTGTATATGCAGACGGTAGTTTTTGCAGGATGCGGACAATAACACCTTTTAATGTACAAAGTGATAATTAATTTGACGCTCGATTAACTTACCAATATACCTGTCTTCTCGATGCGAATTTGAAATGCGTTTATTCGCAGTTTGTGATCAGCATGCACATTTTTTCGAGACTATGTACACTCTCGAAAAAAGGTTAATATGTGCCATGCTGGTCTTTGCTGGGTATTCACCGTATACACTCAAGCAGGATTTCATAGAGATACTCCCTACATGCAACCATACCAAGCAATTTGATCAGCATGCACAATTTTGTTCGAGACAAACATAGACTCTAAAGGCGGCTTTAATTGTTAAAACAACATGGTACCGATGTATCGATACAATCAGGCTGCGTCAAAGATGATTGGCACCGCATATGCGCAGTCTGACTAGAGTGCATATATGCGCATTATTGCATATGCCTCAAGGGAGGCTTTCTTCGGATAAGATAATAAACGGACATTTTATACACACTTTTAGTAATCATGTCACACTAAAGACAAAATAATCACAGCCGGAAAACCAATGCAAATACACACTTTGACAGGTTTGAAACCTGCTCAAATTCATAAAATCAGCAACTTCACCATACACAATCAAATATTAGCAGTTTGGGAATAGAATTGCGCTAATTTTCGCTTCTTGCAGAGACTGAACATCATATTTGGCTTCCGCCGAGACTGTCCGCGATCTCTTGCTTCCTGCCGAGACTTCTGTACATGATAAATGGCTTCCTGCAGTGACTGTCCGCGTGATTCTGCTTCCTGCAGAGGCTCTCGGCAGAAAGCAGAGTCACGCGGACAGTCTCGGCAGAAAGCCAATGTTCGAGGACAAGAGTCCCTGCAGGAAGCAAGAGTTCGCGGACAGTCTTGGCGGAAGCCAAATATGATGTACAGTCAAACAAAAATCCCAAATGAGGTCATAACCATAGAAGTTTTTCAGTATTTCAGTATGAATACATGATAAATGGCTTCCTGCAGAAACTGTCCGCGTGATTCTGCTTCCTGCCGAGGCTTTCGGCAGCAAGCAGAGACACGCGGACAGTCTCAACAGGAAGCATGAGTTTGCGGACAGTCTCGGCGGAAGCCAAATATGACGACAGTATCTGCAGGAAGCGAAAATTAGCGGAATCGATTATACCCTGTGATCAGGCCTATTTCTCTCCACGAAGTTGTCTGCTGTGATTCGACATATTCGCCGTTACTTAGGGGTTTCCGCTAACCACAGGGTATAATCGATTCCGCCAATTTTCGCTTCCTGCCGAGACTGTGAGTCATATTTGGCTTCCGCCGAGACTGTCCGCTAACTCTTACTCCCGCAGGGACTACTGTCCTCGAAAAATGGCTTCCTGCCGAGATTGTCCGCGTGAATGTGCTTCCTGCCAAGAGCCTCGGCAGGAAGCAGAATCACGCGGACAGTCTCTGCAGGAAGCCATTTATCATGTACAGAAGTCTCGGCAGGAGGCAAGAGTTCGCGGACAGTCTCGGCGGAAGCCAAATATGACGGACAGTCTCTGCAGGAAGCGAAATTAGCGGAATCGATTATACCTTGTGCTGACTGATCCTGACTAGTATTTAGCTAACACCAAATTTTAATAACCAGTTCCAGCTGAAATAACTACCCTTCCTACAACGAAATATTAAAAAAACTCAATTTGTTGGAGCAACCATGCTTTTTCTAACCCTCTACCAAAAAGTATCATTTTCCTGACCACTGCCAATACGAAACTATCCCGAGACCAACGGTATTTGCAGAGTCAGTAATCTTGTCATGTCTTTCAAAGTTTTACCTTTTATTTCAGTAAATTTCATAGCCTAGTGGTTACAGCTCTAGGCTTATGATCTTCGGGTCGTGAGTTCGAATCTCACCGCTTTTATTTATCTTTTTCATTTTTTCCCCATTAGATTTTTTATGTTTTTATATGATGTTATTAAGTTTTTTTATCATTTAGCTGCTAATTTTATTTAATAAGTCACATGTATTAGCTTTTGCAACACCACGATTAGATTAACTTCCGATATAACTGCATTTCAGCGGTAAACAAATGTTGCCAAGGATACAAGAAAAACCGCGTTCCTCTCTCTCTCTCTCTCTCTCTCTCTCTCTCTCTCTTATATTACATGTACTCAGAAATAAACACTGTCACTTTCTTGTAACAGATGTTCTATTTACTTTATAATTTGCTTTTCAAAATTCTTTCCGTTATGTGTTGACCCCTACTGAGAAGGTAGGTAAAACTGAAATAAATTGGCAGAGCTGCGTCGATTCTACTGGTTATGCTAATTTACTTAGGTTTTACCTTTTGTAACAGAGGGAAATATGAAAATATAGAAAATGTTTAATCTGCCATTGCATTTTTGAAAGACAAAAAAAAAAAAAAAAAAAAAAGAAATCCGCCCTAGTTAGACTACTATATTACATGGGTACTGTGTCATGCCCATCTTGTAGCATTTTATACGGCAAAACCAAAAGACTGATCATTTGGTCTAGTATGAATACTTTTTGTCATGCCAGAATCCACAAACCTGCACTAATGAAGCCGTATGACTTGTGCATACATTGACTCGATTTAGCCTTTATATCCATTCAGTTCAGTTCAGTTCAGTTCAATTCTCTTATCGACGTTACCCAAGCGGCTCAACGGTACGTAAACATAGTTGCACACACTTGGCGCCGTGTGTCCGTCAAATATTTCCGTTCATCTACCCTGTTCGAATAAACAGCGTCTGACAAATCGACAACTGAGCCGCGACACGACAAAACAAGCAAAGTGGCATGTCGGCCACGCGAAGACTCACGTCTGCCTGGGCATCCGCCTAGGCTGATCAGAGGCTTCGCTGAGCGCTTAAAGGGTAGCTAAGGGTCTAAACTACCTCCATGCGGACAGTGAAGATCTGATCAAACTGGGCGGATGCCCGACCTGATCTGAGTCTGCGCTGGGCACACATGCCATTTTTTTTATCGTGTTGCGGTTCACTTATTCAGATGCATAAGCCAAGCATAGGCTGTAAGGTTTAGTTTTGCTTGAAACTTTTGACACGATAATTCTTGTTTATTGGCAGCCAAAACCCTAATCCTCTCAAAGAAATACCCAATCTCATACATTTAACAGGGCCATAAAATCACAAAATACCTTGTCATCACACTGCGTTCTGGATTGAGCCATAACATAAGAAAAGTGGCATTATTTCATGCTAAGTGCCAAGACCACGATAAGATTGCGCATCCGACCAGTTTTAAATTCTTTTCCAACCTCTTTGCCTAAAATACCTGATCCCGAGGACAAATTTTACGAATAATTACTATTTGATAATAGTTTTATTGAACACCCAATCAAGTCACCATAATTGAGCCGCGACAGGACAAAACCAACGATGAGGTTATGCGCCCAGCGCAGACTCAGATAAGCCTGGGCATCCGCCAAGTTTGACAAGACTCTTCGTTAAGTGCACAAAGGGTAGCTAAGGGTCTAAGCTACCTCCATGCGGACAGCGAAGACACTGATCAGACTGGGCGGGTGCCACATTGTTGGTTTTGTCGTGTCGCGGCTCATATCATTATCATTAATGGCGTACAGTGGAGCAATCTGTTTGTAGGTGTTCCACAACGGCGTTTCCCAGAATTTTATTGCAGATGTGAACTATTTGCATGCCGGACCAGCTTGCGCAAAATGCGTTTACAATGCTGCTTGCTCCATAAATTCTGTACAGTAGAGTTGCTGCGCATGCGCTTACAAGGCTAAGTATGCGCACAGGCTGTCCTGAGGCTCGGTAAAGTTAGCAGAACGAAAATTCTGCAGAAAATTCTGCAGAAGATTCTGCAGAATTTTCTGCAGAATTTTCTGCAGAAAAAGTGGTAAATGTAGCGAAATAAATATTCTGCAGAATTTTCTGCAGAAAAAGTGGTAAAGTTAGCGAAATTAATATTCTGCAGAATTTTCTGCAGAATTTTCTGCAGAAAAAGTGGTAAGGATAGCGCATTGAGAATTCTGCAAAATTTAGCAGTTTTAATTTCTTTGTTCTGTCATCTATAGGCCACAAAATGTGAGTGCGCACTACTCTATCTCATATGTGGACCGAGATATTCACAAAAATCGCATATTTTCTTCTGCTGGAAAGTAGCAGAACGAAATTTCAGAAACCCTTCATTTGAAAAGTTTAATTTCTATGTTCTGTCATCTGGAGGCCACAAAATGTGAGTGAGCGCCGTTTACCGCACTACTCTATCTCATAAGTGGACCGAGATATTCACAAAAATCGCATATTTTCTTCTGCTAGAGAGTGGCAGAACGAAATGTCAGAAACCCTTTGTTAGCAAAGTTTGATTTCTATAATCTGTCATGTAGAGGCCACAAAATGTGAGTGAGCGCCGTTTACCGCACCTCTCTATCTCATAAGTGGACCGAGATATTCACAAAAATCGATATTTTCTTCTGCTGGAAAGTAGCAGAACGAAATTTCAGAAACCCTTTGTTTGCAAAGTTTGATTTCTATGTTCTGACATCTGGAGGCCACAAAATGTGAGTGAGCGCCGTTTACCGCACTACTCTATCTAATAAGTGGACCGAGATATTCACAAAAATCGCATATTTTCTTCTGCTGGAAAGTAGCAGAACGAATTTTCAGAAACCCTTTGTTAGCAAAGATTGATTTCTATGTTCCGTCATCTGTAGGCAACAAAAAGTGAGTGAGCGCCGTTTACAGCACTTCTCTATCTCATAAGTGAACCGAGATATTCACAAAAATCGCATATTTTCTTCTGCTGGAAAGTAGCAGAACGAAATTAAAGAAACCCTTTGTTAGCAATGTTTGATTTCTATGTTCTGTCATCTGGAGGCCACAAAATGTGAGTGAGCACCGTTTACCGCACTACTCTATCTCATATGTGGACCGAGATATTCAGAAAAATCGCATATTTTCTTCTGCTGGAAAGTAGCAGAACGAAATTTCAGAAACCCTTTGTTAGCAATGTTTGATTTCTATGTTCTGACATCTGGAGGCCACAAAATGTGAGTGAGCGCCGTTTACAGCACTACTCTATCTCATTAGTGGACCGAGATATTCACAAAAATCGCATATTTTCTTCTGCTAGAAAGTAGCAGAACGAAATTTCAGAAACCCTTTGTAAGCAAAAAATGATTTCTATGTTCTGTCATCTGGAGGCCACAAAATGTGAGTGAGCCGCGTTTACCGCACTACTCTATCTCATAAGAGGACCGAGGTATTCACAAAAATCGCATATTTTCATCTGCTGGAAAGTAGCAGAATGAAATTTCAGAAACCCTTTGTTAGCAAAGTCTGATTTCTATGTTCTGTCATCTAGAGGCTATAAAATGTGAGTGAGCATCGTTTACCGCACCTCTCTATCTGATAAGTGGACCGAGATGTTCTCAAAAATCGCATATTTTCTTCTGCTGGAAAGTAGCAGAACGAAATTTCAGAAACCCTTTGTTTGCAAAGTTTGATCTCTATGTTCTGTCATCTGGAGGCCACAAAATGTGAGAAAGCACCGTTAACCGCACCTCTTTATTTCATAAGTGGACCGAGATGTTCACAAAAATCGCATATTTTCTTCTGCTGGAAAGTAGCAGAACGAAATTTTAGAAAACCTTTGATAGCAAAATCTGATTTCTATGTTCTGTCATCTGGAGGCCACAAAATGTGAGTGAGCGCCGTTTGCCGCACTACTCTATCTCATAAAAGGACCGAGATATTCACAAAAATCGCATATTTTATTCTGCTAAAGAGTAGCAGAACGAAATTTCAGAAACCCTTTGTTAGCAAAGTTTGAATTCTATGTTCTGTCATCTAGAGGCTATAAAATGTGAGTGAGCATCGTTTACCGCACCTCTCTATCTCATAAGTGGACCGAGATGTTCTAAAAGATCGCATATTTTCTTCTGCTGGAAAGTAGCAGAACGAAATTTCAGAAACCCTTTGTTTGCAAAGTTTCATTTCTATGTTCTGTCATCTGGAGGCCACAAAATGTGAGTGAGCACCGTTAACCGCTCCTCTTTATCTCATAAGTGGACCTAGATATTCACAAAAATCGCATATTTTCTTTTGCTGGAAAGTAGCAGAACGAAATTTTAGAAAACCTTTGATAGCAAAATCTGATTTCTATGTTCTGTCATCTGGAGGCCACAAAATGTGAGTGAGCGCCGTTTGCCGCACTACTCTATCTCATAAAAGGACCGAGATATTCACAAAAAAGTATATTTTCTTCTGCTAAAGAGTAGCAGAACGAAATTTCAGAAACCCTTTGTTAGCAAAATTGGAACTCTATGTTCTGTCATCTAGAGGCTATAAAATGTGAGTGAGCACCGTTTACCGCACCTCTCTATCTCATAAGTGGACCGAGATATTCAGAAAAATCGCATATTTTCTTCTGCTGGAAAGTAGCAGAACGAAATTTCAGAAACCCTTTGTTTGCAAAGTTTGATTTCTATGTTCTGTCATCTGGAGGCCACAAAATGTGAGTGAGCGCCGTTTACCGCACTACTCTATCTCATATGTGGACCGAGATATTCACAAAAATCGCATATTTTCTTCTGCTGGAAAGTAGCAGAACGAAATTTCAGAAACCCTTTGTTAGCAATGTTTGATTTCTATGTTCTATCATCTGGAGGCCAAAAACATGTGAGTGAGCGCCGTTTACCGCACTCCTCTATCTCATTAGTGGACCGAGATATTCACAAAAATCGCATATTTTCTTCTGCTAGAAAGTAGCAGAACGAAATTTCATAAACCCTTTGTAAGCAAAGATTGATTTCTATGTTCTATCATCTGGAGGCCACAAAATGTGAGTGAGCACCGTTTACCGCACTACTCTATCTCATAAAAGGACCGAGATATTCACAAAAATCGCATATTTTCATCTGCTGGAAAGTAGCAGAACGAAATTTCAGAAACCCTTTGTTAGCAAAGTTTGATTTCTATGTTCTGTCATCTGTAGGCCACAAAATGTGTGTGAGCGCCGTTTACCGCACTACTTTACCTCATAAGTGGACCGAGATATTCACAAAAATCGCATATTTTCTTCTGGTAAAGAGTAGCAGAAAGACATTTCAGAAACCCTTTGTAAACAAAATTTGATTTCTATTATCTCTCATCTGGAAGCCACAAAATGTGAGTGAGCGCCGTTAACCGCACTACTCTATCTCATAAGTGGACCGAGACATTCACAAAAATCGCATATTTTCTTCTGCTAGAGAGTAGCAGAACGAAATTTCAGAAACCCTTTGTTAGCAAAGTTTGAATTCTATGTTCTGTCATCTAGAGGCTATAAAATGTGAGTGAGCACCGTTTACCGCACCTCTCTATCTCATAAGTGGACCGAGGTGTTTTCAAAAATCGCATAGTTTCTTCTGCTGGAAAGTAGCAGAACGAAATTTCTGAAACCCTTTGTTTGCAAAATCTGATTTCTATGTTCTGTCATCTGGAGGCCACAAAATGTGAGTGAGCGCCGTTTTGCCGCACTACTCTATCTCATAAAAGGACCGAGATATTCACAAAAAAAGCATATTTTCTTCTGCTAAAGAGTAGCAGAACAAAATTTCAGAAACCATTTGTTAGCAAAGTTTGATTTCTATGTTCTGTCATCTAGAGGCCATAAAATGTGAGTGAGCACCGTTTACCGCACCTCTCTATCGCATAAGTGGACCGAGATATTCACAAAAATCGCATATTTTCTTCTGCTGGAAAGTAGCAGAACGAAATTTCAGAAACCCTTTGTTAACAATATTTAATTTCTATGTTCTGTCATCTGGAGGTCACAAAATGTGAGTGAGCACCGTTTTCCGCACTACTCTATCTCATAACTGGACCGAGATATTCACAAATACATGCTGAGGTGCATGATAAAGGATGAATGCATGTAAAAGACATAAGCTTGTTTCTGATTCGTTATGACAAAAAGCAAGTAGTTATTAATTTCGGTCTCGTATGTGAACATATAAACATCTATTTGTACCTACTCTCTATTTTAAAGCACAAAACAAAACAGGACGCATAACCATTTACATATACTGCATACAGCCATTTACTACTAATTATACATTGAGGGGTATATAGTTTTCATCTTTCCATCGGTTTGTTCGTCTTTTGGTCTTTTGGTCTGTTTGTAAGTTAAAGTTTTGCGTTAAGTTTTATTCTGCTTCTGTTAATCGGAACTTGTTCCTTTATGCTTATTATTTTTAAGGATGGATACTGATAAATTTGGTTCATTTAGATGCTGCTGCTGGTTTAAGGTCAAGGTCACAGACTTTGAAATTTGTACAATATTGGCCTTAAAGTTTTGTGTTGAGTTTCTGCTTTTGCTCTGTTTTTCTGAAAGTCTTACCTGTAACTTGTTTATATGTGCTTAGTGTAAGCATATGATAGATACATATTAGTTTCACCATCTTGATGCTGCTGCCAATCTAAGTTCAAGGTCACAGAAATTTGTATACCATTTGTGTGAAAGTTTCGTGTTAAGTTGCATTTTACATGCTTATATTTTGAATACACTTGAATAGAACATTTTGCAATGCTACTAGGTTGAAACGGATTAGTTGACATCGTCTGGATGTTGCTGCTGACCTAATGTCAAGGTCAGAGACTGAAATTTGTATACTCTTTGTGTTTAAATTTTACGTTGTATTTTTTGCTTATAGTTTCAATATATTCCAGTGTAACCTTTTGGCATTTTTCTATAGGCCTTTCACTGGGTTTGTTACAGATTGTCCGCCTGTCTGTCTGTTTGTTAATATTTGCTTTAATGCTTTGTATTGTGTGTTTCTATTAGGTGGTGGTGCTAGCCGGGGATATACGTAAACCCCTGCTCACTTGCTCTAGTTTGTTTCAGGAGATGGCTTATATATAAACATTACACGGTCAGATCCTGTACCATCTTGTGTAATATTTGCAAAAAAATTTACACTTACATCTGTTGCAGCTCCATTCGGTCTGTCTAGAGGCCTACTAACTTTTAAATGGAGAGTCGTAACATTAAATCATCATATTACTATGATGAAACAAAATTTAGGGGATAACTGAATTGAAAAATGTCATTTTGGGAGGTTAATGGTCGGTTTTATGGTCGGAAATTTTGCTTTTCAGCGACGAGCTAGCGAAGCTATAAAACGCAATTTGCGACCATAAAACTGACAATTTACCTCCAAACAAGAATGTTCAATACAGTTATCCCCATTCGAATGCACTTTACTCTTTTTCACCTTTACAAGTGTGCTTCTTTGCACCCACAGGACATAAAACCAGACCTCAGCAAATGAGAAGCCACGTTGATGATGTCAGGTTTCCGAGAGTATATTGCAGGATATACTGTCGCAAATTTTTGACGTTATCCAATTAGACATCGTGTTACATAATCAAGTGCATTAGAATTAGGACTGTGCAGTCAGAAGCCATAGCAAAAGGAAACCTCAACTTGGACCAAAGACATAAATAGTCAGGCACAAACCTTCGGTAACAAATTTCTGCTTTAACAGACATAGAAGAATGCAGTCATTTTGTCCAGCACCAGACTCACTGTCACAGAAAGTTGAAGAGGGAGGCAAAGTTGTCAACACTGATTAGGTTGATCACTATGCATGCAGTTTTTTTTTTGCATAATATCAGTACATGTATGGTAACCTTGATTTTTGTATGAAAGACTGTTCTTTGGTGCAGCTTCGCCTAGCCATGTATAGTTTGTCCACATCTTAAGACAGATTTTCTCTTCAGCAAGCGCATAGAGTCAACATACGTATGTTATCAGGTATTACAGTAAAAATTGAATTGGTAATTTAGGTATTCATGAATAGATCCATTGCCAAAGGTATAATAAAAGAATCTTCAAGTTTATGTATTGTTTTTGTGTGTCTGAATTTAATTCTTCACCTATAACCTTCACAGGCTGCCAGGCCGCAAGCATTTTGTCCTGGACGAAAAAGAGATACATGGGATATAAATGGCCATATGAGTACAATGAAAGCCTGCTAAGAAAAATGTTTTCTTGAAATTAGAGAGGACAGGGGAGATTTAAGCTGCGGATTTGGTCCCTTGAACCTCCTGGGGAACATCTTATGACAATTGGACAAAACAAAGAGCAAGCCTGCTCACTAAGTTAACTTATAGGGCATTTCTGCCTAGTTAGCTCACCTGGCCCGAAGGGCCATAGTGAGCTATTGTCATACCAAAGCGTCCGGCGTGCGTCGTGCGTCCGTGCGTCGTCCGTCAACACTTGGAAACCAATATTCAAAAAGCATTGCTCTTTTGTTTGGACATATTTTTTGAAGAGGTCAATGCCTTGATTATATTTTGGTGACCCTGCCGTCTAGGTCTGATTAATTTATGTAGAAATTTGAGCGAATTGGACTTACAAACTAGAAAAGATACAGTTCTACACATAAAGCTCTACAGTCAACATAGTTAAAAATATCGGAGTGGCTATTGCCAGTCGACTGGCAATAGCGATTTTACGTTGAAATCGCTATTACCAGTCGACTGGCAATAGCTATTTTAACGTAAAATCGCTATTGCCAGTTGACTGGTAATAGCGATTTCAACGTAAAATCGCTATTGCCTGGCAATAGCTATTTTAACGTAAAATCGCTATTGCCAGTTGACTGGTAATAGCGATTTCAACGTAAAATCGCTATTGCCAGTCGACTGGCAGCAGCGGTGTTAATGTAAAATTGCTATTGCCAGTTAGTTTACGTTTTGATCCTAAAAAGGCAAACACTATTTATCAACAAGCAATGCTTGTGAATGTTTCTATTTTGTATTTATAAATTTAGTTGCACCCTCATTAATGCAGCAGCATGTATGTGGCTCACAAACAAACTGCACTGTTGAATATAGGTTTAGTTTTCTTGTCTAATTACTTTACTTGCTCCTACTGTGTTGAAATCTGAAATCCACGAGTATACTGGAAAGGAAGTTCTTTTTAATTATTTTATCTTATTTTTGCAGTCCTTTGGATTATGCTAATAAGATGTCACGAAGGCTTGAAAGATGTAGGAACATGGGCATAGATCTGAGCTGAAAATCATTTGTTGCATGCTGCTACTGCTGCAACGACATTGCATTCTCTTTTGGTCTCTATTACTTTACATGTAACCAATCGAGCAATCGCCAACACTGCAGTTGGCACAAGAAGTAGTCTAAAATCTAGGTTTGTTATTAAGTAGGACACTCCAGAAGGCTAGGATTCGAACTCGCGCAAGCTGCGTTTACTTGGCTTGGCCATTCAGAGACGGCGGTCATGCATTTTACGTAACCACGCCATTAGTCGAGATTAACTCAATGAAAAATAAGTAGATTAGCTGCATGATACTCCAAATTTCTTTTTCTTTTTACTCTTTTTTTTTTGTTACTCTCCCTGTCTCTTTGAAATATAACTATATAACTGCATTTTTAATGACCCCCTCCCTAAAACCACTGAGCTACCGGGGCTCAATCATATATATGGAAGATGGGAGGGTGATATTGAAACAGTGTAGGCAATGGAACCGGTTTACGGTTGAAAAAAATATTTCCTTCTCCATCGGGAATCGAACCGATGACCGCTAGTTCAGCTGCATGATAGGGCTTAACCCACTGAGTTATCGAGACGCAAGACTGATGTATCACTTGCAGTTTTACGCCCCTTCAACAATATTTGAGCCATATCGAGCAGAAAGCAGGTGCTAATAAAAGGCATTCTTTTAAGGAACCTCTTTGACGGTTGAAAGAATTCCCCTGTATCGGGATTCAACACAGACCGCTACCGTAGCAGGCCAGCGCTTAACACATGGAGCTACCGGAGCTCCTTAATAAGCATATTGCCTCAATCCCTTACTAAGCTCAAATGAAATAAAATGAATTAAATAAATTGGTTATTTCGCAGAAGCAAAATATCCGTGAAGTAAGGCACACTTACTAAGCAGCTGTAAACTTAGAATTGGATGCAACATCTTCAGCTTCAAATTTATTATTAGGAAATCGGAAGAAAAACTAAAAATAAATAAATAAATAAATAAAACAAAATAAAAAACAAACAAAAAAACTGGCAATAGCGATTTCACGTCAAAATCGCTATTGCCAGTCGACTGGTAATAGCGATTTTAACGTAAATTGGCTATTGCCAGTCGACTGGTAATAGCCATTTTGACGTGAATTCGCTATTGCCAGTCGACTGGCAATAGCGATTTTAACGTAAAATTGCTATTGCCAGTCGACTGGCACTAGACCTTTCATAAAAATATAGCTTAAAGGATAAAGCAGTCAAACAATCGAAGACACCAGCTGAAGAAAATATTTATTACCATGTCTGATGATTATAGGTGGTAAAGCTAGTGAGAATTGGACTTAAATGCTCTTTTTCACATCATGGATGCCAGGCTGATACAAAGTCAACAGGGCTTGATATATACATGTAGGTCAAGGGTACAAGTAATAGCAGCAAGGTTTGATGATTACACCCACTGTAATTAAAGAGAAATGGACTCAAACCCTAAGGTCGACACAGTTTTGGATGTGAAATTTTACATAATCAGTAGCTCATGAAAAAAAGATCAAGTGTTGAAACAAGTGCATTAATCATCAAGTCCATTTATACCAGGTATATTGATTCTAGATACAATAGACTGAGAGACTGGACTTAAACGATAGGGTGATGTGATTTTTAAGAAAAATTTTACAAAGTCAGCAGAGCATGAAATATGGGTCAAATGTCAAAATAAGTACAACAATCCTCTAGATCAACCTTAGTAGAATTTTTATACTAGGTTTGATGACTGTAGGTAGCATAGACAGAGAAATAGATCAAGATCAGTATGCTAGGGTTGGCGTAATTTTTGACGTAAAATTTTACTAAGTCAACAGAGCATAAAATATAGGTCAAAAAAAAAAAGGCAAGGATCCCCTAGACTGTTCTAAGAAAAAACATTATACCAAGTTTGATCATTGCAGGTATCATATATGGAAAGAAATGGACTTGAACACTAGGGTCGACATAATTTCTTACATAAAATTTTAGAGCATGAAAAATAGGCCAAAATAAGTGCAAGGCTCCTCGAGACCATTCTTAGACGAAACTATATACCAGGTTTGATGAGCGTAGGTATCATAGATTGAGAATAATGGACACGAATGTTAGGGTCGACATAATTGTGGACGGACGGAATGACTGATGGACAGAAAAGTGAACTATATCGCACCTTCTTAAAGCAGGTGCGACAAAAACCAGTACTATACAAAGAAAGGCCAAAAGGAAAAGAAAAGGACAAATCGCTGCACATCCACGCAGACAGATCCGAGTTTTTTTTTCTGCTCACAGGATTGACATAAATAGAAAGAGAGTTCAGTAAAAGTTTAATCATTGACAAAAATGTTAAAGATTAACACCCTCAATATTTCTATTAACTTCTAAATTTCTCACAAAACATTATATCCTAGGCATGATAATGATTGCTATTTAAAATTACATTTATCTGCCAAATTTATGATTTGTGATGGTCACTGAAAATAGGAGAATTTAAGAAAATACACAAAAAGCGGCCATAGCGGACCGCCATTCCCGCCAAAAATGAAGACTGGATACGCCCAGCAATCATAGTTAATCAGGATAAAGTTATACCATGAATAATTTTAAGCCCTTTCATTAATCGACTTCTGACAGTTATTGGCTGAAAAAACTCGCGTGCACAGATTAGAGGTTAATGCTTTTGTAAAGTTATTTACTCCACCAAACATAAAATTCAAAACATGCTTGCAGAAACGCGTGTGGAAGTCAGTCAATTTATGACTACAAAATATTCGTGAATATTCAAGAAGGGTACGCATTGATATATCGTCTCTGCCTCCGTAACAAAGATGTTTTCGTTGAAGATTTTTGAACAAATCTTAATTATGTTGCATACAACTAACCAGAATCATAATTTTGTAATTATTTTTGTAAAGAAATACGAGGGAGTATACCTTTAAATAAACATATTTTTAGTCGTGCACAAACAACACAAAACATAACCAATCCAACACCTACTGCAAGCAGAGGCAGGCCCTTGCCCTCCATCAGGATGACGTGGTTCTACGACCTTGTCAACAGAAGGTAAGTTGTATCGAGTTATGGAAGGCTGATAATGAAAGATATACTGTTCACAAAAAGTAGGGGATATTAAATCATTAAAAATTGTATAAATTAGAAAAAATACCAAATACATCTGAAACGGCAAGTATCCATCAGACAAATATTCAATAAGACATTTTGCATTACAATTTAGATGGTGTATCCTGTCACGTGACCTGCGTGTCATTCGTTTTAGACAGGGGGTCAACACCCGAATTTCACACGAATCTGGTGTCGAAACAGATTGTTTTTAGATTACAAAATTTACGGAGAAACACTTGTCATGCTTCATTTAACAAACTAAACATTGGGTTTACACACTCTTTCATCAAAATAATGAGTGCAAGCCATAAACGTCTAAATATTTCGGTAACTCGATGCACCTGTACGAATTTTGTTTTCTGGTTTTCTTCCCAACATAACAGTTTTGAAGAAGAAAAAAATCTTTTAGCATACAAAACTTAAAAGTGCATAAAACGGTTAGCTTAGTTGAAGAATTTGAATAAATTTTTGTTCGAATTTACCACATTTTAGTCCTGACCCCCTGTATGAAACAAATAGTATGCAGATCACGTGACAGGATATATTGTCTAAACCTTCATGAAAAGTGTCTTAACAGATAGTTATCTTATCAATATTTAGTGTTTCATATGTATATCACATTTGTTGTAGATGCTACAATTTTTCATACCTGAAAATCCCCTACTTTTTGTGAACAGTATATGATTGAAATACTGGTTTAACCGCATGCCAACTTAAATCTTTCTTCAGATTCCAAAAGGCTATCTCTATGCAAAATGCTTATGTCAGATGTTTTTCACGTCGTTTCTTCTCAGTGACAAGGCCCCTTGAGAAGACGAATACGGGACTGCAAATTCATTCCATATATAAGAATGTCAATATCCTCGTATCAGCCGTTTTCGAGATTCGCAGCTACCAGAGCATGTTACGGACGGACAGACTAGAGACAGGCGAACGGACCAGCAAACCAAAATGCTCTTTAACCAAACCAGTTTGCCCATTAACGGTTTGGCAGCTGGGGACATAATAAATGAGTCAGTAAAAACGAGTGAGGCTCGAGGGAGGTGTACACTTCACTCGACCATCACTCAATTCTCAACACGCAAGACTAAGTGAGATTTAAGAATACGAAACTTCTGAGTCGCTCAATTAATGAGTGAATTCAGGGATTACATCAGGAGTGTGAGTAACGTTCTAGAATACAGGCGTTAAAATTGTGATGTGTTGTGGTCACACTGACAAACAACATTAATAATGCCTTACTGACATTGGAAATGACTGGATTTCAAACTCGTCCGAGATTTTATAGCTATATTTTCCATCTTGGGTATCCATATATAAGCGCATGTTTCCCATAGATCCTCTTAAAGAAAAAAAGACAAAACAAAACAAAAACAAAACCGAAGGTGTATGTGCTACATGTATCATGGTTCCACGAGCAAATAGGGGGTCTTTTCCATAGATATTGATTAAACTTGGCCATATTGTGGTCGACGGATGGACAACCGTTGTTCTAACCTTCATTATGAAGCCAAATGCGTTCCGTCATCAACACCAATGCTTAGCTTTGTAAAACATCAAATTTAAATTAATTTGAGTAAGCAATACACAGAGCGAGCAGAGAAATCAATGCCCCAAAATTCACATTTTCGAGAGAAAATAATGCTTCTTTTAATGATTATAAAAGCAGTAGTTTCGTATTCGCCAAAACATTAAACTTAAATTGGTGAACATGTAATTGGTGTAACAGAAATACTGACAGCAGATCATAACGTTTTTTTTCTTCCCAAAATGTGTTTTTCACACACGTGCACGTTTGTGCTGGCTTTGTGCAGTTGTTACTCAAATTTAAATTAAACTTGCTAATTTCATGCTGACCAATCAGGACAGAATACATTAACTTCCACAAAAAGTTAGAATTCAGTTGTTATTATCTCCAATGATCTTATTACATTTGCTTTTCTAGCACGCTTAACCTTTGGCGAGGAACGTATATATAAATGCCAGACGAAACAGTGCACGAAATTGGACTATTTTGCTCAGAGAATATATGCCTTGTTAAAAAATTAACCAATTCTTCCATATTAATATAACAGAATGAAAAGTAATCTCACACATCCTTGCAAGGGTTGTGGGGTGGAGGGGGGGGGGGGGGCTTTCGAATTTACTAACACTGCTGGGATCGAACATCAAATGTGGCCACCACTTTAAAAACAGAAAATGAAATCCATAAAGAATCTTTGAAATTGTTATTAGAGCAACATGACAAAACCAACAAAGTGGCATGTGCGTCCAGCGAAGACTCAGATCAGCCTGGGCATCCGCACAGTCTGATTTGACTCTTCTTTATGCGCTTAAAGGTTAGCTAAGCTTGCTCCAAGCGCACAGCGAAGACTCTGATCAGACTGGGCGGATGCCCAGGCTGACCTGAGTCTTGGCTGCGCGCACATGCCACTTTGTTGGTTTTGTCGTGTAGCGGCTCATTTGTTTTCATCATGGCAGACCTTTCACCCTTTTTCCAGTTGCAAGTTTCTGTAAATGTCAAACATTATACTAGAATTATTTGCAGACGCAATGATATCTGCATAATAGAATATGAAAACTAAGGCATGCTAACACGTGTGTCTTCACCAATCGTTGAAGCATTTTCATGAAAGTGATTTGTGTGGCGCCACTAGAAAAGGCCGGCTAGGTGTTTTACCACCTGTGCAGATCAGCCATCAGCTCATCCGACTAGCTTCGAGGCCTTACTAACACCTTCGTAGGAGATAATAAGTCCTACATAGCACTTACTAACACCTACTTAGGACTTATCTTATTAGTTAATAAGTCCTTCGTAGGAGTTAGTAAGTCCTATGTAGGAGTTAATAAGTCCTACATAGAAGTTACTAAGTCCTATGTAGAAGCTAGTTAGCCTAGCGTAGGAGTTAGTAAGCCCTTCGTAGGCATTAATAAGTCCTAAATAGGATAACAATATTGAACATATACCAATTTGACATGTGTGATCACCACATCCACTTTAAAGTGCTTATTTCTCAGAAAATAGATGCCTCCCCATCAAACGGCATATGCTGTGATAAAGTAGACTCATGATGCCACTTATCAGCAAAAAATAGCCACTTTGAAATGGGTCAGGAAACATGCTTTATTTAGACTCCCCCTTTGGTGGCCAAGGTTTCTGAATTTTCATTCTGCTACTGTTCAGCAGAATATGCGATTTTTGTGAATATCTCGGTCCACTTTTGAGATAGAGAGGTGCGGTAAACGGTGCTCACTCACATTTTATGGCCTCTAGATGACAGAACATAGAAATCAAACTTTGCAAACAAAGGGTTTCTGAAATTTCGTTCTGCTACTCTCTAGCAGAAGAAAATATGCGATTTTTGTGAATATCTCGGTCCACTTATGAGATAGAGAGTAGTGCGGTAGACGGTGCTCACTCACATTTTATGGCCTCTATATGACAGAACATAGAAATCAAACTTTGCTAACAAAGGGTTTCTGAAATTTCGTTCTGCTACTCTCTAGCAGAAGAAAATATGCGATTTTTGAGAATATCTCGGTCCACTTATGAGATCGAGTAGTGCGGTAAACGGCGCTCACTCACTTTTTGTGGCCTCCAGATGACAGAACATAGAAATCAAACTTTGCTACATGTAACAAAGGGTTTCTGAAATTTCGTTCTGCTACTCTCTAGCAGAAGAAAACATGAGATTTTTGTGAATATCTCGGGCCACTTATGAGATAGAGTAGTGCGGTAAACGGCGCTTACTCACTTTTTGTGGCCTCCAGATGACAGAACATAGAAATCAAACTTTGCAAACAAAGGGTTTCTGAAATTTCGTTCTGCTACTTTGCAGCAGAAGAAAATATGCAATTTTTGTGAATAACTCGGTCCACCTATGAGATAGAGAGGTACGGTAAACGGTGTTCACTCACATTTTATTGCCTCTATATGACAGAACATAGAAATCAAACTTTGCAAACAAAGGGTTTCTGAAATTTCGTTCTGCTACTCTCTAGCAGAAGAAAACATGCGATTTTTGTGAATATCTCGGTCCACTTATGAGATAGAGAGATGCGGTAAACGGCGCTCACTCACTTTTTGTGGCCTCCAGATGACAGAACATAGAAATCAAACTTGGCTAACAAAGGGTTTCTGAAATTTCGTTCTGCTACTTTCCAGCAGAAGAAAATGTGCAATTTTTGTGAATATCTCGGTCCACTTATGAGATAGAGTAGTGCCGTAAACGGCGCTCACTCACTTTTTGTGGCCTCCAGATGACAGAACATAGAAATCAAACTTTGCAAACAAAGGGTTTCTGAAATTTCGTTCTGCTACTTTCTAGCAGAAGGAAATATGCAATTTTTGTGAATATCTCGGTCCACTTACGAGATAGGGAGGTGCGGTAAACGGTGCTCACTCACATTTTATGGCCTCTATATGACAGAACATAAAAATCCAATTTTGCAAACAAAGGGTTTCTGAAATTTCCTTCTGCTACTCTCTAGCAGAAGAAAATATGCGATTTTTGTGAATATCTCGGTCCACTTATGAGATATAGTAGTGCGGTAAACGGCGCTCACTCACTTTTTGTGGCCTCCAGATGACAGAACATAGAAATCAAACTTTGCTAACAAAGGGTTTCTGAAATTTCGTTCTGCTACTTTCCAGCAGAAGAAAATATGCGATTTTTGTGAATATCCCGGTCCACTTATGAGATAGAGTAGTGCGGTAAAGGGCGCTCACTCACTTTTTGTGGCCTCAAGATGACAGAACATAGAAATCAAACTTTGCTAACAAAGGGTTTCTGAAATTTCGTTCTGCTACTTTCCAGCAGAAGAAAATATGCGATTTTTGTGAATATCTCGGTCCACTTATGAGATAGAGAGTTGCGGTAAACGGCGCTCACTCAGTTTTTGTAGCCTCCAGATGACAGAACATAGAAATCAAACTTTGCAAACAAAGGGTTTCTGAAATTTCGTTCTGCTACTTTCCAGCAGAAGAAAATGTGCGATTTTTGTGAATATCGCGGTCCACTTATGAGATAGAGTAGTGCGGTAAACGGTGCTCACTCACATTTTATGGCCTCTATATGATAGAACATAGAAATCAAACTTTGCTAACAAAGGGTTTCTGAAATTTCGTTCTGCTACTCTCTAGCAGAAGAAAATATGCGATTTTTGTGAATGTCTCGGTCCACTTATGAGATAGAGTAGTGCGGTTAACGGCGCTCACTCACATTTTGTGGCTTCCAGATGAGAGATAATAGAAATCAAATTTTGTTTACAAAGGGTTTCTGAAATGTCTTTCTGCTACTCTTTACCAGAAGAAAATATGCGATTTTTGTGAATATCTCGGTCCACTTATGAGGTAAAGTAGTGCGGTAAACGGCGCTCATTCATATTTTGTGGCCTCCAGATGACAGAACATAGAAATCAAACTTTGCTAACAAAGGGTTTCTGAAATTTCGTTCTGCTACTTTCCAGCAGAAGAAAATATGCGATTTTTGTGAATATCTCGGTCCACTTATGAGATAGAGAGTTGCGGTAAACGGCGCTCACTCACCTTTTGTAGCCTCCAGATGACAGAACATAGAAATCAAACTTTGCAAACAAAGGGTTTCTGAAATTTCGTTCTGCTACTTTCCAGCAGAAGAAAATATGCGATTTTTGTGAATATCGCGGTCCACTTATGAGATAGAGAGGTGCGGTAAACGGTGCTCACTCACATTTTATGGCCTCTATATGATAGAACATAGAAATCAAACTTTGCTAACAAAGGGTTTCTGAAATTTCGTTCTGCTACTCTCTAGCAGAAGAAAATATGCGACTTTTGTGAATGTCTCGGTCCACTTATGAGATAGAGTAGTGCGGTAAACGGCGCTCACTCACTTTTTGTAACCTCCAGATGACAGAACATAGAAATCAAACTTTGCTAACAAAGGGTTTCTAACATTTCGTTCTGCTACTTTCCAGCAGAAGAAAATATGCGATTTTTGTGAATATCTCGGTCCACTTATGAGATAGAGTAGTGCGGTAAACTGCACTCACTCACTTTTTGTGGCCTCCAGATGACAGAACATAGGAATTAAACTTTTCAAATAAAGGGTTTCTGAAATTTCGTTCTGCTACTTTCCAGCAGAAGAAAATATGCGATTTTTGTGAATATCTCGGTCCACTTATGAGATAGAGTAGTGCGGTAAAGGGCGCTCACTCACTTTTTGTGGCCTCCAGATGACAGAACATAGAAATCAAACTTTGCTAACAAAGGGTTTCTGAAATTTCGTTCTGCTACTTTCCAGCAGAAGAAAATATGCGATTTTTGTGAATATCTCGGTCCACTTATGAGATAGAGAGGTGCGGTAAACGGCGCTCACTCACATTTTATGGCTTCTATATGACAGAACATAGAAATCAAACTTTGCAAACAAAGGGTTTCTGAAATTTCGTTCTGCTACTCTCTAGCAGAAGAAAATATGCGATTTTTGTGAAATTCTCGGTCCACTTATGAGATAGAGTAGTGCGGTAAACGGCGCTCACTCACTTTTTGTGGCCTCAAGATGACAGAACATAGAAATTAAACTTTTCAAATAAAGGGTTTCTGAAATTTCGTTCTGCTACTTTCCAGCAGAAGAAAATATGCGATTTTTGTGAATATCTCGGTCCACTTATGAGATAGAGTAGTGCGGTAAACGGCGCTCACTCACATTTTGTGGCCACCAGATGACAGAACATAGAAATCAAACTTTGCTTACAAAGGGTTTCTGAAATTTCGTTGTGCTACTTTCCAGCTGAAGAAACTATGCGATTTTTATGAATATCTCGGTCCACTTATGAGATAGAGTAGTGCGGTAAACAGTGCGCACTCACATTTTGTGGCCTATAGATGACAGAATAAAGAAATAAAAACTGCTAAATTTTGCAGAATTTTCAATTCGCTATCCTTACCACTTTTTCTGCAGAAATTCCGCAGAAAATTCTGCAGAATATCAATTTCGCTAACTTTACCACTTTTTCTGCAGAAAATTCTGCAGAAAATTCTGCAGAATATTTATTTCGCTAACTTTACCACTTTTTCTGCAGAAAATTCTGCAGAAAATTCTGCAGAATCTTCTGCAGAATTTTCTGCAGAATTTTCGTTCTGCTAACTTGACCGAGCTCTGTCCTGAGTATATGAAACTTCTGGAATATTTTAAGCGGACAACAGATATCGTCATGCATAGCCTGGTCTTGGTTTTTGTAGAGACAGCGCAAAACATCATCTTGCTCCTCAGCGAGGTTAGAACTGGACATTTGAGCCGCGACACGATAAAATGAACAACGTGGCATGTGTGACCAGCAAAGAATCAGACCAGCCTGGGTATCTGCCCAGTCTGATCTGAGCCTTTGCTGTGCGCTTAAATGGTAACTAGGAGTGTAAGCTAGCTTCATGCGGATAGAGATAACTCCGATCAGACTGGGTGGACGCGCAGGCTTATCTGAATCTTTGCTGGGTGCACATGCCACTTTGTTTGTGTCACGGCTCATTTCAAATTTACACTCTTATGGCACCTAAGACATCTGTATAGCGCAGATTTTACAAAGTTTACTCTTCACACGAGTTCTAACGTATTTCTATATGCTTTGTGCATACAATCAAATGGATATATCGCCTGCAATATTTTCCAACCCTTTTTGACAAGTGGAAATAACTATTTGACTTCCTGTTTTCTTTCCTGGAGCTTGGATCAACTCTTTCGCTCACCGAAAACTCAGTTCAGCCTGGGCGGAATATTCGCAGTCTGCATGGATGTGGCTTAGAACCTTAGATATCCTTTAAGCAAGTGAAGACTCTAATTAGACTGGGCGAACGTCCAGGCTGATCCGAGTCTTCAGTGGGTGCACATGCCATTTTGTTGGTTTTGTCCTGTTGCGGCTCATATATAATTGCGTATGCAAATGCGCAACTGATGTTAGACTCATTTTCTCATATCCTCACTCGTGTGAAAATGCTAAAACACGTTTGAACTAAGAACTTTTAAACTAGCCTGACGTCACTTCAATGACGTTTAAACTATAAAACTTGACATCATTTGAATTTTCAAATAGAATCGTTATCCAAAGAACGTCCACTCTGGGCACACAATACTGAATCGATATTCAGTCAACACTGTTTCAACTTTATGACGTTGAGTCAACGTCGATTCAATATTGATTCAATGTTGTGTGCCTTCTTGGTCAAAACCAATACAATTACTAGTAAACCCTAAACCTTAAATTAGCCAGTCTGACTAAAGTCTCAACATAGCCAAAGGTGTCTTTATAGCAGATAACAGACTATACGGATCCACAGGATTCCAATCCTTAGCTATGTCTAGTGGTTTGTTTTAGATTTTTTAATCTTTTCAATATTTGACATACACGTTGCAATTAGAAAAACAAGGTCGTTTTTCTCTGAACACTTCCCTGTCATTATATATAGTGTCATCACACAGTTGCCCAGTTTCGATTTTAGCCTTTTTGGGTTGTATGTTTTCCTTCGTGACCTCATTTGAGGAGGGTGGGTCCAGAACAGCCGCAAGTCGTTTCTGAATATCACTCGACGCAACCTTGTACTTACGTACACTTCTTTCTGATATATGTCCAGTCCTTTTCATTATCTCCTGCTCGTCCACCCCCGCCATGTACAACTGTGTCGCGCAGGTTCTTTTCCCACTAGCAGCCCCCGTAGCTCAGTGGGTTAAGCACTGGCCTACTGATCTAGCGATCGCGGGTTCGAACCCCGCCAGAGGCGGAGTTCTTTCCATCGTAAACGGGGTTCCATTGCATACAGCCTTTCATTATCATCTGCCCATCGTGCTGATATGACTGAAATACTGTTGAAAAGGACGTAAAATCGCAAGTCATCCTTCCATCCATCTCATCGTTTTGCCACTATGGTTTGTATAGATCCCGGCATGATCAGCTCTCGCGCAGATCACTTTTATCATATTCTTGAGCTTATTGACTTCGACCACTTGATTCCCGTACCAAATCGGGAGACCAGCTAGAGACCTCCAATAGAACGCACCTTCGCCAAGTGTCTTTAGGTATTTTTCGAAGAGATCCGCGATCGGCTTTTCGTCTGAAAAATAAATGTAAACCTGCCGTAAGTATACAAGCCGTCATGTACAAAAAAGCACTGATGTGGTATGTGCACCCAACGAAGACTCCGATCAGCCTGAGCGTCCTCCCAGTCTTATCAATCTTCCGTGTGCACTTAGTAAGTAGTTCGTAATCCTGGCTATGTCAATCAGCGAAACAGACAGGAAGTCACAAAAAGTCAAACACAAAAACAGAAATACATCCTAACACCTTACATGCCGTGAGCAAATACATGTAGTTATAAGGAAAGTAGCGATACAAGCAATTTATTCAGTTAACATAGGATAATATGCCATTTGAACAACATCTAAGGCAATAATAAGTCCAATCCAAGTGATAAATATTATACAATTATTGACCTTTGTTGAGGTGAATATGCAGTTTTATTGACCTGCAAACAACATATTGACCGACGTGAAGCGGAGATCAATATGCTATGTTTCAGGTCAATAAAACTGCATATTCACCGAAATAAAGGTCAACAATTGTTTTATCATATGACAATTTTAAATACAGTTTCTTTAGTACGAGGTAAGTAGTACTACACGTTATTATCTCGGGACGTTACGCCATTAACATTAAGGTACATCAGACGTTACGTCACGAAAATACAACGACGTCAGCGTAAAAGTAATATTCACTGACAGGCCGGTGAATATCACAAAATATTGACCGGCACGTGTCTTCAAATTAGCCAATGAAATTGTGTGTTACATCTTGGTCATATAATAAAAGTAAAACACTATTCAAGATAAAAGGCCATCGGCCAAGTGTCACCCGACGTTTGAAATGTGTCACAAACTGCAGCCCTTTATTCCGAGTAACTGTATGGCCAAAAACAGAAAATATGTGTATTACAGAACCTGGTTAGCAAATAATAACTTAAGCGTAAGCAATGGATGGATGGATGACTTGCAAATTTTACGTCATTTTCAATAGTATTTCAGTCATATCAGGATGATGAGGGGATGATAATGAAAGGCTGTGTGCAATAGAACCCCGTTAGGAAAATTAGGAAAGATTCTCGCCTCAAGCGGGCCTCGAACCTGGTCCGCTAGATCAGTAGGCCAGCGCTAAACCTACTGAGCTACCGGGGCTCCTTGAAGCATAAACAAAGACATATACCCAATTACTGGGCCTCTATGAGGTTATACAATACTTAAGTTCAGAACGGGGCATATGTGTGTAAAATCAGGTTACTGAAACTTTAGGCCCTTACAGCATGCCCAAAACATCAAGACTGTATAAGCAAAAACAAAATAACAAGGACCATAATCTTGCAAATATGAATCTGATGAAAAATGAACAATGCATTTATAAAAATTCAGCCCATTAATATGAATTGTTCTGGAGTTATCCTTTTACCTTTATGTGAATGTCTATTTTCTATGAAAGGGGAATAACTCTGTCACTAATAAATTTAGCATATCGAAACAATAATCAGAATAATCAATTTACCAAATGCTAAAAGCATACTAAATTACGGGTCAACTATTTTTGGATGATGAATCCATACATAAAATTTCAAAACTAGCATGTACAGTTCCCAAGATATGGTATGCGTGACTAACGGAGGGACAGACGGACGCACGCATGCACGCACGGACGGATAACCCAGAAGCAATATGCCCCATAAAAACTCAACACAAAGCTTTAACGCAACTGTTGTACGAATTTCTCAGTCTGTGACCTTGACCTCGTCCCAACAACAGCATCCAGGTGATGCAATCTGATCAGAATCCATCCTGTTGTAAAACTAAGCGCATATGAACCAGTTCCAGTAAAGGTTATCAGGAAAACAGATCAATAGCAAAAACTAAACGCAAAACTTTAACGCCATTGTTGAACATCTTTCTAAGTGTATGACCTTGACCTTCGATCAGCAGCAGCATCCGAGTAACGCAAACTGATCAGTATTCATCTTTTAGTAACACTGGGCACATATGAACCAGTTCTAGTAAAAGCTTTCATGAAAACAGACCAAAAGCAACAGCTTAACGCAAAACTTTAACGCAACTGTCGTACAAATTTCTAAGTCTTGACCCTAGGCCAGAAGCAGCTGTCAGAGAGTAGCTTTTCCCCCCTAGTAGTTTTTCCCCCCGGAAAAATGACTGATTTTTTCCCATAGTAGAATTTCCCACCGGAAAAATGGTTATATAGTAGAATTTCCCCCCAGGACATATGACTATATACCAATTTTCCCAGGGGGAAAATCTACTATACGTGTTTTTGCATAGCCGTTTTTCCCCTCCATAGTGGATTTTCCCCCTGGTAATATGATTGCAGTAAACACGCTACATAGTGGAATTTGCTCCAAATATGATAGTGAGGTTCATAACTGAAACAGAAATATGAGTATCTGTCCGTAAAATATACATGGATAACAGATGCTAGAACAGCATGCATGTGTCCGTCTGTCTGTATTTTTTTTTTTGTTTTGGGGAAAACAGGTAGGCATTTTGCTTTTCCATGTTAGCCTAAATCGGATATGAGTGTATGTGGTTGTGTGCATACATTTGTACAATTTTGTGTTTGTACAAGCGTTCAGCTGTGCGTGCGCGCAGTGCCTAGACTAGTGTTCGCCTTTCATACAGGAGTCGTGGGCTCGACTCCCATTGGGACACACGTCCGATTATGATTTTCAAACATGATGATGATCCGATTCTTAAGGTGACCAGGCACCCGAGGCGCATGGAGGCCACCCCCTAAAAATCTCAGGCTAGTTGTGATACTGTTTCCTATGTTGGCAATGCGTGGGATACGCTTCTTAATTCAAGTGCGTATCCCTGCCCAGACGCCGTGCGTAAAAGAGGAACAGCTTATGTTAGGAGTTTTGCGTTTTGAAGCTTCAAAGCTAGTGCCTAATGTGTTCGAGCATCCAATCTAGGTCGCAGTGTGGTGTCAATTTGACTCTTAATTTTGTTCTGCGACCTCTGTTCTTTCATCATGTCTGGCCGAGGAAGTGTAAGCTGCTGACACTACCGGTAGGCATACATTAAACTCCTGCCCCCACCCCTACGAGGAGTTTCGCCTTGAGACGCTGTGCGGTTAAAGGGTGGTAGTGCCATTTTTTGAATTTTGACCGGCGCCTCAAAGTGAGCCCAAATAGTGCAGTTGTTTGCCAATTTCGGCGATACTCTTGACAGAAAGCCTGCACTTGCTCTAGAATTTTGCCTACTGCGCCTTGCTAAGGGAAAGGCATGTTTTTGAGATGCGTGGCTAATCAGCCTGTTGTTGCAATTCGCTTTTAATTTATTGGGTCGTTCCAAAGAGCATTTTAAGGGTCTTATCCCAATGTTCCTCGTAAAATTGGTTATTTCACCATTGCCCAGCTCGTGAAAGGTGTTGTTTTTATTTGACCCAGTTTGTATACTTTGCGCTGCTCCGGATTCCTCGTGAGAGGTTCCTTCACTTTGCATCGTATAGATAAAGTTTCCTGATTGAGCCAATGAGCAGAGGTTTTGCTAATTGATCCAATCAGGAAGAGTCTTGTTTGTTGGCTCTGTTATGTGTCTAAGGGTTAGGGACCTAAATTAGGTCAGTTGTTGAAATTGTTTTTGTATAAGATGCTCTCCTTCACGTCCGATATGATCAGTTATATTTCAGACGTTGACCTATATTTGGTCATTTACTTCAGATCGAAGATGACGTATGCTGTGTTTGGTGATTCCTATGTCGCTCGTTTTGAGCGTTCCAAGCTTAGTTTGGGCCTGCCTGGTGAGGTGCAGTTTTTCGGTCGGGGTGGAATGAAGGTTTCACAAGTGCCTAATGCTGAGTGGAGGAGGCTGTTGGATTTTGCCCCTGACTACGTTATGCTGCATATTGGTGGGAACGATTTGAGTGTTCAGTCCGTTCCCAGGACTGTTGCAGATGGGATTCTGACCATGGTTGAAGAGTTGCGGTCAGCTGGTGCGAAACGAGTGTTTGTCTGTGAGGTGGTGCCCCGGGGTTGCGTATCTAGGTCACCCGGGCTGACCCTTGATCATATTTGGCGGTGGCGCACCTGTAAGAGAAGGAGAAGGGTATCATTAGTGCGCTGCCGTTTTCATAATTAGTCCGAACGTACCTTCGTGGATTACTTATTGTGGGGTTGGGAATGTGGGCTTGGGCGCAGTTGCCTCGTCCCCATGCTACGGTCGGTGAGAGCGCCCAGAGCGTGGGGTGTCTTTAGACCATTGCAGCCGGTTACTTGGTTCCTGCGAAAAAAAAATGGGGGTCTAAAAAAATGGGGGTCCGGGGGTCAGTAGGGTAAATGGCTCGGTGTCAGTAGCAGTTGTGTTGGTATGCCCCATTTTGTCGCCTTTCCCCGCTTTTTCCGTTTTAATTCAATTTTTTGTGTTTTTCCTTATAAGAATTGGTCTTAGTGTTGTCCCGAGCTATTGCCGGGGTAATGAAAATATGGAGAAAAATTTTTTGTTTCATTTTCCGTTTTTTTTGCCTGAAATGGGGAGGTTGCATGCCTAAATGATGTTTCATATTGTTTTTTTTCTGGTTTTTAGATATATTGTGGCTGTATTAGGCCGGTTTTCTCCGGCCGCGGCCTGTTTTTGCCATTTTTGTGCATGTTTCGGTCTATATAGCTTTTGGTGTTTTTTGTTGGAGGAAGCGGGAAGCGGCGAAATATGGGGCATGCGTCTGTTAAGGGGGGGGGGGGGGGGGGTGTTGACATAATATTTTCCATCGTACTCAGAAAAAAGGTAATAGTAACGATAATAATGGTTGCCTGGTAACTAGTGGTCGTTCGTAGTTGTTCTGCGTCTGTTTTGTCCGTCCATGTACGGTTTGTCCGTTGGTATACCTGCGGTCGGTGAGAGCGCCTCTTGATTGAGGTGTCTTTGGACCATACAGGTCTGTCTTGGTCCGTATATGGGAATAGGGGTGGGGGTGGGGGGATATGTCCAGCACTTCGGAGTCCTCCCGCGGTCGGTGAGAGCGCCCAGAGCTTGGGGAGTCTTTAGACCATTGCGTTTGGTTCCTAGTACTGGGCCATATCTTCCTGGTAGTAAGAACTGGTGTGGCAGGCTGTACACTACAGATTTTCCACCCCTGCAGGCGGCAGCAGATTTAGATTTTTCCTAGATATTCTGTTTCCCTAAGAAAGGCGATTACTGCTCTGGTTATTGCAGTAAGATGTTTTGGGGGTGGGGCTAGCAGCTCTTTTCGATTTGCTGCCTGATATCCTAATTGATGGAGCGAGGCCTCTAAATTTCGTCTAGCCTGTACGCTAGCTGAACATTCAAAGAAGATGTGCTCAAAAGATTCGTCATTTTGGTTAGTATACATAGTTTGCAGGTCGGGTCGTGGTTTTTATCCCAAATACGTGCTGTGGGTAGGTTTAAATGTTGTAGTCTGAGTCGAGAGTAAGCTACATCTTCTCGACGGTTATTGCTGTACATGACGGTTTGATTTCGTATGTGTGGTTGGAGGCTTTTGTATGTCGCCCCCCTGTGTGTCTGGTTTTGGGTCCAATCATCTTGCCATTTTTTGCGTATGATGTTGTTTATTACTGAGTAGGCCTCTGATTTTGATGTGCGGGTGGTGAGTTGGAACCCGCTTTCACTGCCTATTCTGGCTTTTGTGTCTGCTAATTCATTGCCAGGTATTCCTACGTGTGCCGGGATCCATTCTATACTTATGGATTGGCCTTGTGAGTTAGATTCGTCTAGGAGTCTGAGGATGCTATTTACTAGGTCAGGACGTGATTTTGATTGTCCTGATTTAAGGGCTTGCACTGAGCTGAGGCTGTCGGTAAAAATGACTGCCTTGGGGACTTTGTGGGGGCGTGATTTTATCCAAGTTAGAGCTGCTCTGATTGCTGTTAGTTCAGCTGAGAAAACTGACAGCATGGGCTTAAGTTTGATTGTGAAGGACTTATTTTCTGACATAATGACAAATGCAGCTCCAGTATCCTGTGTGGTTGGGTTTTTGCTGCCGTCCGTGTATAGGTGGGTTTTACCTGAGTGCCGTTCCCTTATGAATGCCAAGCTTGTTTTCCTAGCCTCCTCAGTTTTGATTCCCTGTTTCGGACCGATTAAGGTTGTTAAGTCATGAGAGGGGGGGGGGGTCGAGTTTTAGGTTCCATTTTGATCTTTAAACAGGGGTAGATAATTTACCGAGTTTTTTGTCCAGTTCCAGCTCAGTTTTAAGTTTCCTGATTGTTGAGCTGTAGCATCGAAACTTGGGGGCCCTGGTTGTGGTGTAAGCTGATTGGTCATCTAATAAGTCATTGATTGGGAGTTGACCTTTTAGGGGGGCGGATCTAACATAGTATTTAAGGGTGAGTTCTTCTCTTCTGAGATTAAGGGGTTTTATACCACACTCGATTTCCAGACTACTGGTTGGGGTTGACTTTAAAGCGTCAGTCGCTATTCTGAATGCCGAGTTTTGGATGGGATCTAAAGTTTTGAGTAGGGACTCACTGGCTGAGTTGTACGCTTGGGCTCCATAATCTAATTTACTCAATATGAGGGCTTTGTAAAGATTGAGAAGGGTTTTCTTATCTGCTCCAAAGGATGTGCCTGAGACAAGTTTCAACAAGTTTAGGTCCCTATTACATCTCTCTTTGAGTGTGGCAATATGGGGCCCCCATGTCAGATGTCTATCAAAGGTCATTCCCAGGAAGGTAATTTGGTGTACGAATTCTATTTGTTTTCCGAAGAGTTCAAGTTTAAGGTTCGAATCATCAATGTTCCTCCGATTGTTGAAAATGATTGCTTTGGTTTTAGCGTTTGAAACTCTGAAACCCCATGCAGTTGCCCATGCTTCTATTTCTCTAAGTGCCTTTTGTACCTGTTTTATTGCCAAGTTTAAATTTGTAGTTGCCCGCCACACCGCCGAATCGTCTGCATATTGGGATAGGCAAATGATTATTTTGTCTAGAGAGTCTTGTAGGGTGTTAATTATAACATTGAAAAGAATGGGGCTCAGTACACTGCCTTGGGGACATCCATTTTCTAGATTTAGGGGGTCAGAGGTTTCATCCCCCACCCTGACTTGTATTTTCCTATCTTTTAAGAAGCTATGGATCCATTTCAGCATGTTATCAGAGATGCCAAATTTGCGTAGGTTAAGTATTGTTCCTGTTGTCCACATGAGATCGAAGGCTTTTTTAAGGTCCAGGAATGTTGCGACTACTAGTTTATTTTCCATGAATGCCATTTTAATTGAAGATTCTAATCTTACTAGTTGGTCTATTGTTGATCTACTGGGTCTGAAACCTGATTGATTTTTGGAGAGGCATTCAAGTTTTTCAAAATGATGGGTGAGTCTTTTTGCTATCATAGTTTCCATGACCTTGCATATGCAGGGGGTTAGAGATATGGGTCTGTATGATTGCGGATCCAGCTTATCCATACGGGGCGTTAATATCAGATACATTATTTGATGTTATTCATATGTGACTATAATGTTCTGTCTTAGTTACATTGATGTTACACAGGTTACAGTATATCCTTGATAGGCCATCTTCACAAATCAAATGTTACAATGTTACAGCGTTACAGCCATTCAGGGCACTAAAAACATAAAATATATGATATGACTATTATGTTTCTTCGTTGTAACTGTGAAGTTCTTTCATTGTTACACTGATGTTACAGGAGTTACAGCGCATTCTCGATACGGCCACTCCACAACTTCAATGTTACAATGTTACAGCGTTACAGCCCATCTCGGCACTAGAATCTTAAAATATATTATGGGAATTTTATGTCTCTTCTTTGTGACAGTGATGTTCTTTGGTCGTTACACTGATGTTAAAAGATTTACAGCGCATTCTCGATATGCCCTCTCCACAAATCCAATGTTACAATGTTACAGCATTACAGCCCATGTATACGGTAAAAACGCTAATATTAGATGCATTATTTGATGTTATTCATATGTGACTATAATGTTCTGTCTTAGTTACATTGATGTTACACAGGTTACAGTATATCCTTGATAGGCCATCTTCACAAATCCAATGTTACAATGTTACAGCGTTACAGCCCATGTATATGGTAAAAACGTTAATATTAGATGCATTATTTGATGTTATTCATATGTGACTATAATGTTCTGTCTTAGTTACATTGATGTTACACAGGTTACAGTATATCCTTGATAGGCCATCTTCACAAATCAAATGTTACAATGTTACAGCGTTACAGCCATTCAGGGCACTAAAAACATAAAATATATGATATGACTATTATGTTTCTTCGTTGTAACTGTGAAGTTCTTTCATTGTTACACTGATGTTACAGGAGTTACAGCGCATTCTCGATACGGCCACTCCACAACTTTAATGTTACAATGTTACAGCGTTACAGCCCATCTGGGCACTAGAATCTTAAAATATATTATGGGAATTTTATGTCTCTTGTTTGTGACAGTGATGTTCTTTGGTCGTTACACTGATGTTACAAGATTTACAGCGCATTCTCGATATGCCCTCTCCACAAATCCAATGTTACAATGTTACAGCCCATGTGTACGGTAAAAACGTTAATATTAGATGCATTATTTGATGCTATTCATATGTGACTATAATGTTCTGTCTTAGTTACATTGATGTTACACAGGTTACAGTATATCCTTGATAGGCAATCTTCACAAATCAAATGTTACAATGTTACAGCGTTACAGCCCATCAGGGCACTAAAATTATAATATATATGATAGGAATATTATGTTTCTTCGTTGTAACTGTGAAGTTCTTTAATTGTTACACTGATGTTACAGGAGTTACAGCGCATTCTCGATATGGTCACTCCACAGCTTCAATGTTACAATGTTACAGCGTTACAGCCCATCTTGGCACTAGAATCTTAAAATATATTATGGGAATTTTATGTCTCTTCTTTGTGACAGTGATGTTCTTTGGTCGTTACACTGATGTTACAAGAGTTACAGCGCATTCTCGATATGCCCTCTCTACAAATTCCAATGTTACAATGTTACAGTGTTACAGCCCATGTATACGGTAAAAACGTTAATATCAGATACATTATTTGATGTTATTCATATGTGACTATAATGTTCTGTCTTAGTTACATTGATGTTACACAGGTTACAGTATATCCTTGATAGGCCATCTTCACAAATAAAATGTTACAATGTTACAGCGTAACAGCCATTCAGGGCACTAAAAACATAAAATATATGATATGACTATTATGTTTCTTCGTTGTAACTGTGAAGTTCTTTCATTGTTACACTGATGTTACAGGAGTTACAGCGCATTCTCGATACGGCCACTCCACAACTTCAATGTTACAATGTTACAGCGTTACAGCCCATCTCGGCACTAGAATCTTAAAATATATTATGGGGATTTTATGTCTCATTGTGACAGTGATGTTCTTTGGTCGTTACACTGATGTTACAAGATTTACAGCGCTTTCTCGATATGCCCTCTCCACAAATCCAATGTTACAATGTTACAGCATTACAGCCCATGTATACGGTAAAAACGTTAATATTAGATGCATTATTTGATGTTATTCATATGTGACTATAATGTTCTGTCTTAGTTACATTGATGTTACACAGGTTACAGTATATCCTTGATAGGCCATCTTCACAAATCAAATGTTACAATGTTACAGCGTTACAGCCCATCAGGGCACTAAAATTATAAAATATATGATAGGAATATTATGTTTCTTCGTTGTAACTGTGAAGTTCTTTCATTGTTACACTGATGTTACAGGAGTTACAGCGCATTCTCGATATGGCCACTCCACAACTTCAATGTTACAATGTTACAGCGTTACAGCCCATCTGGGCACTAGAATCTTAAAATATATTATAGGAATTTTATGTCTCTTCTTTGTGACAGTGATGTTCTTTGGTCGTTACACTGATGTTACAAGAGTTACAGCGCATTCTCGATATGCCCTCTCTACAAATTCCAATGTTACAATGTTACAGTGTTACAGCCCATGTATACGGTAAAAACGTTAATATCAAATACATTATTTGATGTTATTCATATGTGACTATAATGTTCTGTCTTAGTTACATTGATGTTACACAGGTTACGGTATATCCTTGATAGGCCATCTTCACAAATCAAATGTTACAATGTTACAGCGTTACAGCCATTCAGGGCACTAAAAACATAAAATATATGATATGAATATTATGTTTCTTCGTTGTAACTGTGAAGTTCTTTCATTGTTACACTGATGTTACAGGAGTTAAAGCGCATTCTCGATACGGCCACTCCACAACTTCAATGTTACAATGTTACAGCGTTACAGCCCATCTCGGCACTAGAGTCTTAAAATATATTATGGGAATTTTATGTCTCTTCTTTGTGACAGTGATGTTCTTTGGTCGTTACACTGATGTTACAAGATTTACAGCGCATTCTCGATATGCCCTCTCCACAAATCCAATGTTACAATGTTACAGCATTACAGCCCATGTATACGGTAAAAACGTTAATATTAGATGCATTATTTGATGTTATTCATATGTGACTATAATGTTCTGTCTTAGTTACATTGATGTTACACAGGTTACAGTATATCCTTGATAGGCCATCTTCACAAATCAAATGTTACAATGTAACAGCGTTACAGCCCATCAGGGCACTAAAATTATAAAATATATGATAGGAATATTATGTTTCTTCGTTGTAACTGTGAAGTTCTTTCATTGTTACACTGATGTTACAGGAGTTACAGCGCATTCTCGATATGGCCACTCCACAACTTCAATGTTACAATGTTACAGCATTACAGCCCATCTGGGCACTAGAATCTTAGAATATATTATGGGAATTTTATGTCTCTTCTTTGTGACAGTGATGTTCTTTGGTCGTTACACTGATGTTACAAGAGTTACAGCGCATTCTCGATATGCCCTCTCTACAAATTCCAATGTTACAATGTTACAGTGTTACAGCCCATGTATACGGTAAAAACGTTAATATCAAATACATTATTTGATGTTATTCATATGTGACTATAATGTTCTGTCTTAGTTACATTGATGTTACACAGGTTACGGTATATCCTTGATAGGCCATCTTCACAAATCAAATGTTACAATGTTACAGCGTAACAGCCATTCAGGGCACTAAAAACATAAAATATATGATATGAATATTATGTTTCTTCGTTGTAACTGTGAAATTCTTTCATTGTTACACTGATGTTACAGGAGTTACAGCGCATTCTCGATACGGCCACTCCACAACTTCAATGTTACAATGTTACAGCGTTACAGCCCATCTCGGAACTAGAGTCTTAAAATATATTATGGGAATTTTATGTCTCTTCTTTGTGACAGTGATGTTCTTTGGTCGTTACACTGATGTTACAAGATTTACAGCGCATTCTCGATATGCCCTCTCCACAAATCCAATGTTACAATGTTACAGCGTTACAGCCCATGTATACGGTAAAAACGTTAATATTAGATGCATTATTTGATGTTATTCATATGTGACTATAATGTTCTGTCTTAGTTACATTGATGTTACACAGGTTACAGTATATCCTTGATAGGCCATCTTCACAAATCAAATGTTACAATGTTACAGCGTTACAGCCCATCAGGGCACTAAAATTATAAAATATATGATAGGAATATTATGTTTCTTCGTTGTAACTGTGAAGTTCTTTCATTGTTACACTGATGTTACAGGAGTTACAGCGCATTCTCGATATGGCCACTCCACAACTTCAATGTTACAATGTTACAGCGTTACAGCCCATCTGGGCACTAGAATCTTAAAATATATTATGGGAATTTTATGTCTCTTCTTTGTGACAGTGATGTTCTTTGGTCGTTACACTGATGTTACAAGAGTTACAGCGCATTATCGATATGCCCTCTCTACAAATTCCAATGTTACAATGTAACAGTGTTACAGCCCATGTATACGGTAAAAACGTTAATATCAGATACATTATTTGATGTTATTCATATGTGACTATAATGTTCTGTCTTAGTTACATTGATGTTACACAGGTTACAGTATATCCTTGATAGGCCGTCTTCACAAATCAAATGTTACAATGTTACAGCGTTACAGCCATTCAGGGCACTAAAAACATAAAATATATGATAGGAATATTATGTTTCTTCGTTGTAACTGTGAAGTTCTTTCATTGTTACACTGATGTTACAGGAGTTACAGCGCATTCTCGATACGGCCACTCCACAACTTTAATGTTACAATGTTACAGCGTTACAGCCCATCTGGGCCCTAGAATCTTAAAATATATTATGGGAATTTTATGTTTCTTGTTTGTGACAGTGATGTTGTTTGGTCGTTACACTGATGTTACAAGATTTACAGCGCATTCTCGATATGCCCTCTCCACAAATCCAATGTTACAATGTTACAGCGTTACAGCCCATGTATACGGTAAAAACGTTAATATTAGATGCATTATTTGATGCTATTCATATGTGACTATAATGTTCTGTCTTAGTTACATTGATGTTACACAGGTTTCAGTATATCCTTGATAGGCAATCTTCGCAAATCAAATGTTACAATGTTACAGCGTTACAGCCCATCAGGGCACTAAAATTATAAAATATATGATAGGAATATTATGTTTCTTCGTTGTAACTGTGAAGTTCTTTAATTGTTACACTGATGTTACAGGAGTTACAGCGCATTCTCGATATGGTCACTCCACAACTTCAATGTTACAATGTTACAGCGTTACAGCCCATCTGGGCACTAGAATCTTAAAATATATTATGGGAATTTTATGTCTCTTCTTTGTGACAGTGATGTTCTTTGGTCGTTACACTGATGTTACAAGAGTTACAGCGCATTCTCGATATGCCCTCTCTACAAATTCCAATGTTACAATGTTACAGTGTTACAGCCCATGTATACGGTAAAAACGTTAATATCAGATACATTATTTGATGTTATTCATATGTGACTATGATGTTCTGTATTAGTGTTTCAGTGATATTCCCTTATAGTTGCATTGTTTATAATACGTTGTTACTGAACGTTACTTATATTACACAAGTAACAAATTCATGGTGGTTCAATATTTTGGACCAATTTTATGCTCTATCTCAAATAAAAAGAACAATCTATCTATCTATCTATCTATCTATCTATCTATCTATCTATCTATCTATCTATCTATCTATCTATCAATCTATCTATCTACCTACCTATCTATCTATCTATGTAGCTCTGTATCTCTCTATGTATCTATGTATCTATCTATTTATCTATTTACCAATCTTTCTATCCGTCCATCCATCAATCGATCAAATATATATATTCCATTAAGGAAAATATGTGTATTAGGTCGAAATCTAAACCCAGCCTATCTCTCTATGTATCTATGTATCTATCTAAATATCCACCGATCACATATATATTCCATTATGGAACATATGTGTATTTAGTCGAACAAATATATATTCCATTAAAGAAAATATGTGTATTAATTCGAAATCTGAAAAAATCTATCTATCTATCTATATATCTATCTATCTATCTATCTATCTATCTATCTATCTATCTATCTATCTATCTATCCAATCAACGATGAAATATATATTCCATTATGGAAAATATGTGTATTTAGTTGAAATAAAAACCCAGTCTATCTATCTATCTATCTATCTATCTATCTATCTATCTATCTATCTATCTATCTATCGATCAAATATGTATTCCAAATCGGAAAAAATTTGTATTAAGTCGAAATCTATACCCAGCCTATCTATCGATCTATCTATCTTTCTATCTATCTTTCAATATATCGATCTATCTATCTATCTATCTATCTATCTATCCAACGATCAAATATATATTCCATTACGAGAAATATGTGTATTAAGTCGAAATCTAAAACCATGCTATTTATCTATCTATCTATCTATCTATCTATCTATCTATCTATCTATCTATCTATCTATCTATCTATCTATCCAACGATCAAATATATATTCCATTACGAGAAATATGTGTATTAAGTCGAAATCTAAAACCATGCTATTTATCTATCTATCTATCTATCTATCTATCTATCTATCTATCTATCTATCTATCTATCTATCTATCTATCTATCTTTCTTATCTATCTATCTATCTATCTATCTATCTATCTATCTATCTATCTATCTATCTATCTATCCACCAACGATCAAATTTATATTCCATTATGGAAAAATATGTGTATTAAGTCGAAATCTAAACTAAGTCTATCTATCTGTCTATCATTTTATCTGTCTTTCCATCCATCCATCCATCCTTCGATCA